>ML826682.1:0-26696 GCA_009831015.1 Picea engelmannii
TGCTTTCCAAAGATACAACCTTCACATATTCTTTCTGTTTTTTCAATCAATGGAAAACCTTTCACCATATCCTTTGTATGTAGCAACTTCAAACCTCCAAAGTTAAAATGTCCAAATATGAAATGCCATAGCCAGAAATCATCCCGCAATTCAAATTGGAATGTTGCCTGCATCTCTACGCCACCGTCTTCCTTTTCTTTAACATTATGGGCACTAATTTTTCCTTCCTTGGAACAATGCACACTTACTTCTTCACTTTCTTCTTTAAATGCAGTGTCAGACTACACATCTTTTGTGTCATAGACAACTTGCACTATATTTTTCTTTTTGGCTGGCTTCAATGTCAATGGAAACATTATGTTTCTTGTCATCTGAATTCTTGCAATAAGATGATTTCTTGGACATCTGTCCATAATCACACAGTGATTATCTTCCATGTAGATTTTGTATCCTTTATGTAACAGTTATCCTGTGCTCATCAAATTATGTTTTAGTCCAGAAACATAATATACATCAAGCATAACCTTTTTTTCTCCTTGTTTAGTTAAAAACGTTAATACTTTATTTGCTTAAGACAATGACTTGGATATTTGTGCCAAGTGTAACTTTAGTTTGGAATGACTTATCCAAACTAGAAAATAATTCTAAGTTTCCTGTCATGTGATTACTGCATCCTGAATCTAGATATCATGTGTCACATGGACTTTCTTGAGCAACATTACATTCAACTAGTGCGACTATTGGTATTGCTTCAGTGCACGCCATAAACATAGGACTGGAAGGACTATCTGTGTTGTGTGACTGATCTTGACCTTACTTGTTCTGATTATACTATCTCTTTCTGCACTCATATGCATAATGTCCATACTTTTTACAGTAATGGCACCGAATCTTTGATTTATCAACTCTTTGATTACTTGACTGACTGGTATTTGGATTTTGACTTCATCCACCAGTATTTGCAGGAATGCTATTGTGTCCACTTCTACAATAATTTATTCCTTTGCCTCTAGAGTTAGCTCTCCCCCTTCCTCTTCCATGACTTATAGATGACTGTGCGGAAAATGCATTTTCTAATGACATATTTGACCTATTCAATCCGTGTTCATGATTAATGAGGGAAGCTTGCAGTTCATTTAGACTAAACTGGCTCAGGTCTTTTCTCTCTTCCAGAGTCACAACAAGGGTATCAAATTTAGGAGGAAGACTCCTAAGTACTTTCTCAACAACCTTTATATCCACTATGGTTTCTCCATGAGACTTAATCTGATTTATCAGGCCAATAACATGGGTATAAAATGAATCTACTGAATCTAAGTCCATCATTGACCGAGTTTCAAAATCTCTTATAATAATTTGTAGTTTTGAAGTCTTGACTTTTTCCATACCTTTATAAGAAGTTTTTAATATGTACCATGCTTCCTTGAATTTCTTTGTTGATGCAAATCTTGGGAGTATGCTTTCATGCATGGCTTGATGTATGTAAAACATTGCCTTTCCATCCTTCTTCCTTTGATCTTTCAAAGCATCCTTCTTAGCTTGTGTGAGAGCATTGTATGCTTCCTGATCTGTTGGTTCCACATAGCCATTTTTGACTATCTCCCATACATCTTGACCCCTAAATAATGACTTCATGGTTAAGGACCACACCTCATATTTTTTACATGTAAAAGTGGGAGGTTGTAGATTTGAAGTAGAAGCCATATTTTCACCTTACAACATAGCTTCTTCTCTTGAAACATACACTGATAATACTACTCTGATCAACCTGTTATGATAGAACCTACTTTGATACCAAATATTGGATCTACAATGCACAAATGAGCTATGCACAACGTAGTTACAAACACTGTGCACTACAAAACTTTGATGTTGAACTCTCACAAATTACTGCGCTATCCATAGACTGTACGATTTACTGCACACTGTGATAAAACACTTAATAAACTATTTATTGACACAAAATCAACAATGTGCTATACTTAGCACAATAACTCTCAAACATAACATAATTCAGTTATACACATGGATTTGTCAACACAAAAAATACTTGAAATTAATAACTTGGGCATTGCACGCTAATATAGAATACAAAACTGTGTTGGGATTAAGATTTAATGACTTCTGCAAACTTACAAATGGAGATTATGCTCTCATACTTCTTCGATTCCTCACACAACTGTTGATTCTTGATAACTATCGACTCTTCTCTTTGTTCTATTTTGTCTGCTCTATCGACTACCTATAGACTCATACTTATAAATATGAAGAATGAGACTTCCTGTAGAAGTAAAACCAACTTAAAAAACAAAGATGAAAACAAATTTCGACTGACTCTCATCTTCATAACAGAGCTCGAGAAAGATAAAGATCGGCTCATTAAATAAACTTCTACTAGCACTCTTATTTGACGTGTCTAACAAACTAAACGTATCTATTTTTCATGACAGACAGAGTCTACGTAAGCGTGAAGCTCATTACTTGTAATTAATATTTCCAAAAACTATATTACTACACTATTTCTACTCTAATTGCTATCAAATATGCTAATTATCATTCTAACATAGATATTTTTTCCTAGATCAAAGGTTTTTCATACACGAATACATCGTAGAAAATCCTTTGTCGAGCACCTCCTCTTGAATTTTAATAGAGGTCGAATTTGATGGCCAATTAGAGTCCCGAGACTTGGAAAAAAATTGAATTGGAAAAAAAGTTGAATTAATGGGATCCAATTTGGGAGAAGTGATATGTGGAGGTGTGTGGTCAGGGAAGAATTTTGATGGATGATGTCAAAGAAGCATTAGAAATCTAAGGCTTATTTCAAGTATGGGTTCCTCAACGCCGGTGAAAAAATTGCTTCTTTTTCCATAAGCTTGAAACCTCTATAATATGTTTGTGTGTCTAGAATTGAAGTCTTATTTCAGAGATGGGTTCCTCTATGTAAGTAAAAAAATTGTTGCTTCTTCATAAGCTTAAGAAAATTGTTGTTTTTTCATAATCTTGCAACCTTTGTAATATTGTTTTGTGTACCTAGAATTGAATGACCCCCTAATATAAGAAAATTGCATAAGCTTGCAACCTATGTTTGTGTACCCATAAATGAATGAACCCCTAATATGTTTTGTTTTAGGGTCACTAATTTTAAATAGGGTTTTTGTATGTAGAGTAGCATAACTGAATGTATTTTATAGTGCTTTCACTTTCAGGGTGGGTTGTCAACAAATTTATTTATGGCCAAAGCCATCCTACAATGTTTTCTAGTGGTTTTGTTCATGTGGATTTTTGGCATGGTTATTTACATTGCATGTAAATGGTAACATCATATTTTAAGAAAAATAAAACCACAAACATTTTTTTATTCAAGTGAGTTTTTTGTATGCTTATTACACTGCATGTGCAACCATCGCTACCATATTATTATAGCCTGTAAAAAATATGAAATAGTCATTATAAGATGCCAAAGTTGCCACTTCGTACGATGAGAATACATTTATATCAAGTTCCATGCAAGACACACCCCCCACTCTTCTCTATCCCACGACATGCAATATTGTCCCTTCCTTCATTTTCATTCATTGTGTGGTGTCCTGTGTTACACTCGGGAATTTGGAGAATTGACAAAATCAAATGGTCTATATATAATAGTACAAATATTGTTGCTAAGATCCTCTTTAGTTGGTATTTAATCGTTTGATATTGCATTAATACCAATAATGTATGTATGGCAAGAAATCAATAAACTTGTACCTTATTCTGCAGTGCCTTGGATTTTCCCGCTATAAAAATTGCATGATTTATCTCTTATTCCCGGGCAGTCTTGATCAATCTATTTGGAGTTCCAGATAATACAGAGAATAGGAAAAAGCTCCAAAGGAATTGTGACAACAGTTTCAATATTTGCACCACCTCCTCTTCAATGCACAACATTTTTGGAGCTCTTTCCAACTTTTGTTTCCCATATCTCTGGTAGAGTTTCTCACTTAATGAAATTTTATTTGGATAATGTTGAGCCTTGAATTCCCCTAGAGCAATGGCCATGGATGTCTTGGGGATTATAGAGTTAAAAGTGGGCATATTCTATTCATTATTTCTTTCAGTAATTTAAACTATATATACAAAGGGGGAGTGCAAGCGTAACGGGGGTAATGTCCGACATCGCCCCAACCCCCCGTGTTGGGCCCACAAAGGGTGAATATATCATATATATAAACTATATAAAAACGGTAGAATATCTTTGAAGGTATGAATAGAATGCGAAAAAAAAATGTTAAGTCATAAGCCAAATATTGTTGTGATAGAATTCCAAGAAACTTGTTTTTTAGAACATTAAATTTGTAGATAAGTTGCACAATTGTACTATGAATCAACACTTTTAATTGGACATAATTGAATTGAAAAACAAATTTCATGGTGGTCAATCCAATAGGCATCAAATATATTACAAGCAACACTATGAAGTTAAAAATTTGACCAAAAGTGGTCAAGCATAGAACCCATGTCCTTTGTTGCTTGTGTTGTATGCAATACCAATCATCGGTTCTTCATAAATGAAGAAAATTTATTTTGCATAAATCACCAACAATGACTATGTTTTTATTCTGATCCATTTTTGAAAGTATCATTTGCAAGAATCATTTAAGAGTTGTTCAACAGATGCATGTGGTGCAACATAAATGTTTCCCAATTGTAAAGTAGTGTCTTGAATTCGTAAATCAGTAACAATTGACTCAATGTGTCTTGTTCCATGAGTGAATGATCTTTGTAACACTATCTTCTTTTTTGTAACATGTAAAAATTCCATGGAGATGGAATGATGATTCGAAAGCATAGTTCTTTTGAAGCATACTTTGTTTTGGATTCATATTTGTTTGTGTTTCTTGAAAACACAAGATGTGAGCTTGCAAAAGTTGATAGTCACTTATGATATTTTCCACATGCAAAGCAATCTTCGTGTGTTCAATGAACTTATCAACAACAATTTTTCACTTTCTAGTGCTTTGAAGCCATATTGTAGTTCATATTGAGCATGTTTTCTAAGTCTATCTATTTCAAGGAAAACCTTTTCAGAATGCGAAAAATTTCTATCATGCAATTTGGTTACAAGATAAAGTGATTCAGTATTTGTGACACGAGAGAGAGTAGTGTAAACAAGCCCATGTTGAGTGACTCCTTCTGGATCGAATGCCAACATGTTCATTATAATTCCCTTTTGATACTAAAATTGAAAATACTACTATAGATGCTCCCGTACGCAATGCCAATGTCACACAATGAAAAATTATCTTAAACCAACGTTTAATGCCTTGAAAATCGTGCTCTGAAATAATTGAAATCACCTAAAACATAATGTCCCTTCCACACTAGACAAATAGGCATTTTTGTGTTCCATTTTTCTTTTTAGCATTATTTCCACTGTCATAGAATCAGATAGATTTCTGGGCAATGCTAATTGGATTTTATCCAAGTTTGCAGGAACATTTATGATTGTTCCAGTGAGCCCAATTTGAGCTTTCTTGTAACCGATTTCTCTTATTTGTGCAAAATCCATTCTTGGTGCCACTAACCTCTCTTCCAAAGATGTCAATTTTGCAACAGAGGCTAATTTCTTGTTTCAACGTATTTGATAAGGTGTTGCAAAGGGAGGAAAGTCTCCATTACAAATGGAATTTTTGCATTGCTTGCAAATTTCACCATTAATTTCTATGTCCTTAGTTTTATTACCAAATGCCAATATTGAAAAATCTGATAGTATGCTATTGTCGATAGCATACATATCTTTTGCAAATTGCATACGTTCATAGATAGCACATGCATGAGTTAGCGTGTCCTCAATTGATTCCAAGTATTCTTTAATTGACTTCATTGTTTTCACATAGTTATTTTTACTTTGGGTTACAAAGATTCCAAGTTTTAGTATCTCTTGTTTAACATGCCTCACTACTTTAAATCCCTTCGCAGGAATTTGTAATGGCCTAATCTGCATTGTTGCATTGCTAAGTTGGTCAACATGTTCCAAATGCATGTTTTTTTTTATCAATACGTGTTCCTTATTTCGTTGAATTGCTTGTGTTTTCCTTAGGCATATTTTGACAAAGAACTCTCTGTGCAAATTCTTATGGTTCTTATTCGATGTATGCTTTTCAAGATTTTCAAGGTTCATTTGTATACCATGGACATGAATATTACCATGTTCAAGATGCAATTGAGTCAATGGGTGGAAATGTGCATGCAATTAGCCAAAAGAACAATGCATTAAATACAACACTTTTGAAGAAGGATTGGTTGCATGGAGTTTGATATCAATTGTTTGTGATTCAGTGCTCCAAAGATATATGTCAAGATCAATCATCTCACATATCCATTGGATTTCAAAATAACTTCCTTCTATATTACCATGTTCATATGGCATTGACAAATTAACAATATAACCTTGCAAATTAGCAATCAAGGGCACTTGTCGAATCATTGGTGTTGAAAGATATATATTGAAGAAAATAATTTCCCTAATGTCATTCACAACATAAGAATTGTAGAAATTTTGTGCAATTTCTTTCCTCAAAGAAGGGCCATCAAGTCTTGTTGTCAATTCAGAAATAGATTCAAATATTGAATCATGCCAGCCTGAAATAGTTAAAGCACGCATCAAGAATCGTTTTTCTAAAAGTGAATGTTCTATGGAATGTATGCCCATTTCCAAAAATGAAGATTGTTGAAGACAAAAAAGGGAACAAATAGATCTAAATAAGATGTAAGAACGACTTCTAATTTGTATGACAATAATGTCTCAAAATTATTGCATGATGAGATTTGATTGTGGAACAAGATATTGTATACATATGCATGTTTCTTAACACGAAAACGAAGGTATAGTTTTCCTGTCTCAAATAACACAAAAAAAATGGAATGGAAAACCACTTGTGAAACCATTTAATACAAAAAGGATTGCCCCATAAGGCAACAATAGAAGGCCAATCTACACTAAAAGCAAAAATATACATTTCGTGGAAATATGTATGAACATTATCCACATGGTGCAAACTAGATAAATAATCACTACTCAATTATGTTCTAAGTGAATATAAAGCATCATTCAAAACATTAGGATCTCGTGAATCTAAGCTAGATCGAAAGTGGTTGACAATTCCTTCTCTTATTTCAATGGGTGTATAGCGAAAATGTGTCAAAACTACTAATGCATTAAACAAACAATCTCCTAGTTCATAATGGAAGTTATGCAATCTAAACAAATGAAACCTTGCTAACTTTCGACCGATTTCTTGTAATTGTGGTTTATTTGGAAAAATAGGTTTGTTTCCAAATGGATAATTTGCTTTGTTGGAGTATTGTTTGTCTTGACTATTTGAAATCATTTTGAATGGAAGCAAGTCCCAAAAACAAGCAATCTAAGCAACAAACTAAAGTATTGATGAGAAATGTTGATAAGCATTTTCAAGTGTAAATTAAATGTCCATATTGGGGAAAAACATATAGTCTACAATGTCAACTTGTAATAACAACAAATAGAATGGAGATCAATGGACAATGCAAATAATAATAATAAAAAGAAAACAACAAAAGAAATATATCGAATTCAAAATAGTGCAAATATGGAATATTTTGAAATTCACTACATACATTATAATCACTACACCCGAAGAGAATTTGTGGGGTTTCACATGATTAGAACCAAGGTTAGGGCCCAAGTGTTATTTGCTTCAGAACCAAGGTTAGGGACCAAGTTCTATTTGCCTCAAAATCATATTTCCAGGTTTTCATTTTAGAAGGCAGAAGTCAGAGACTGGAAAATGCTTGCAAAATGCCATTTAGATGATATGATGAGTCTCCTTCATACAATACTCATATTACCATAACATATAATCAATCATTAATCCAAAACACTAAATAAATGCACATATTGAAAATTTGGTTGTTCTAGAGTAAAGGGTAGTTGCCTAGTTTCAAAGGACAAAATTTCTTTGCCTAGTATAGACTTATTTTATAAAAAATATACGCAACCAAAATGAAATCGGCTCACCAACCAGGCCTATCGATTAATATACATAGGTGATGGGAAAAGGAAGTGACCACATCATACTCCACTGGCTAATATACAAGAAAATACAAGAAAAAACCAGCTCGCCAACCAGGCCTCTTGATTAATATACAAAGGTGACAGGAAAAGGCAGTGACCACGACGTAATCCATTGGCTATCGTTGATCGTCAATATGGTCTGCCACCTTAAATAAATCCCGAGGATCTCTCGATCCTCAGGATAGCTTAATTTACCCAGATTATTGTAATATATAAGGGGTAAATGGATCCTGAAAAGATATAGAAAAATTGCACCCAAGAACTCAGAACTTAGAATTGCTTTGCGTTAGCAGTTTTGTAAATGTTGTACCAGATATCAATAAAATATTTGAGAGGTTTTACCATTTCTGCATACTGAATTTCAAATAGCAGTGCTTCTAAGGACCAAGGGCCCAGTCTAAAGGAGCTATTGTTCGACCTGTAATTTTATCAGTTCAATTTCTGTTTTGTGATTCGATTCTCTTTTACAGTAGTTAAATGAATGCATAAGTGTGTTGATGATTTTATATCATTTGCAAGAGATAGATATTTCCTTAAGCATTAGATGATTGATGTTCCAATTTCTATTACTGAAATTTGATGCGTGACAGTTCCTCATAAGTTAATATGCATTGTTCCTTTCAATTAGTTTACATTTGTTGTTCCTTTCACTTAGTTTACATTTGTTGTTCCTTTCCTTTAAGATATAGTTGTTGTTCCTTTCAATAGAAGTACAATTGTTGTCCCTTTCGATTAGATTACAGTCACTGTTTCTTTCCATAGATAGAGTAATTCACCTTTTTCCTTTCCAGTAATTTGATTCATAATAATAGTCAATTCTGCAAGTCTTTATTTAGATTCAATTATTTCTTTTAAAATGAATTCAATAGATTAATTAGTTCATTTCCATTGCATAACATTAGATTTCAAATCCTAGAATCTTTAATGAATGTTTGAGGAACTTGATTGTTTATAAACTCAGATTTTCTTTAACTACATGATTTTATCCTCTACGAGCTATCTGCATAGACTTTGATGATATTCTTGAGATAAAAGATGAATCCTCGGGTTGATAAATTAATGTTAAACTAAGGCTGGTTTTAGACATCTTTAGACCCCAACACATAGTCAGAGTGAATTCTCCTGCTTCAATTCTTCTTAACTCTGGGAGAAAATAAGATATGTGATGGAGATCATCCCAGGGTCTGTATGGACTAGTCATTGCCTCAATAATTTCCTCGTCTGAGGGAAATACTAATTCTGAAGAATCAATATCGGTGAGGGAACCTTGAGTTGATGTAGGCTCGAGAACCGGATATAATTCTTGTGCGGGAGTCAGATCAAGTTCGGTGGAAGCTTGCTGAACTATAGAGTATGCAACTTCTGTCATAGACAAAGGCATGGCCATGCCATGGTGCCCTGTCCCTTCCATCGCGGTTGATGGGAAGGAAGAGTCCACAGATTGTTAAAGAAAGTCATGCGAAATGATGAGATTTGAAATATTTCAGCCCTAGGCTGGTCAGGGAAAGCCGATATGCAGTGGAAATTTTCGGTTAGAGGCGGGTAATCGAAAGTACCCATCAAAGGTGGGCACAAACCAAACCCTACATTGATGATGTTGGGCTGAGGGTTATCAATCATCAGGACTGTGGATACCCCCAATGAAGAGTCAAGATAGGAGAAGGATAATTGATCAATGGACACGATCCAACCCTCATGTGGAAACAACAAGACCCGGAGAGACAAAATGGGTTGGCCAATGGATTTCCAACACGCCAAAGACATCATGCATGTCGAGGCGCCCTCATCAATCATTGTGCTAAAAAATGTTCCGAGTAAAAGTTTTCGTGGTGTAAGCCACTACTATCTGAAACGCCACGTGGTAAGGAAGACGAGGTTTTAAGTCGGTCGTATCAAGCATGATCGTTCCCAGATTACAAGTCTCACCAAATCCTAAGGCAGCTAACATATCCTTTCTCTGGGAAGGGCAACTCTGGAGGACTTCCAAAGAAGACATTATATAAGGGTTTGTGACAAATCCTCCACTACAGAGTAGTTCTAGGTGGCCCTTGCATTTGGGTTGTGGGAAGCTTTCTTGAACACAGCTTTTGGGATGCGTGTCATTGTTTTTCCCAAAGTATTCTCAATATGGAGAGGAAGATGTGGGTTTTCGACTTCTTTATCCTTCTCAGAGGTGTTTGGCATTCCGTAGTTGCATGTCCTAATTGTTATGTCAACACTACCTTTCATCATGTACACATTTGCAGATGAAGGATTACTCGAAGACGGAGGGGGTCCCTGACTGACCCCTTCCGTGCTCGAAGAGGCTTGAGTTGAATTTTTCCCATGTGGAAATGGATTCGTTAAAATGACAGGTTGATGTTGTGCCAATAATTTCTAGGCCTCTGCAAGCTGAGGGCACAGGTGAGTCGAATGGTCTTTCGTGCAAAGATTACATAGATACTTTGACTTCTTCTTTTATGTGTTTCCCCTGCCAACATTATTGGTAGGTTTCTTATCCCCCTTAACATTTTTTTGTTGTTTCTTCTTTCCTTCATGCTGTTGGGTGGCCTTCAGGTTTATCGATTTCACACTGTGTACATCCGACGTTTGAGTAGGGGGAGAATATGAACTAGTGGTATGGCTGGCCGCTATCTATTGTATTGACAATTGCTGCAATTGATTCAACAACTGATCAATGAGCTTCATTTGCATTGAACCAACAATACCATCGGCATGTGGCCCAGATATCTATCTGGTATTTTCAAGTATCAACTACGGTGCATCTGAAAAAACTTCGTAAAGTAAACTAGACTGAGAGTAAATCAACTCTAGATGTTGAGCTCTCATTATTGCTTCTTGTTCTGAAAATTCCCCTAAGGTTGCGACATATTTATACAATTGAGGTACCAAGGACTTAAGGAACCACTCAAGAAGGAATTCTAGTGGGAGTGGTACTTTTATCAGACTCTTCCAGCGTCTCCATTCTCGGATGTGATCTGAGATATGGTCCGCTTTTGTCTGCTCAAAGTTGGCGAACACTTCAGTGTCGACATCGTATCTCACAGGTAATTGGAAATGGTTTAAGAAATCAATTTCCAATTCACTGAAGGAAGAGTATCTTGAGTAGTAGAGCTCGATGTACCATTTCGCAGCACTCCTGATGAGAGTGCATTGAAATAACCGAAACTGGACAGAATCATCTCTCAATGAGTTGGACAAGCACCATAAATGGAAGATAGTCACATGATCACCTGGATCTTCGTTAGGCTTGGTCTCTAACTTTGGAATGTCCGAAGAAAAATTGGTCGGCATAGGAGGCCAACATGGATCATGAAAGATGGGGTCATTTAATAAACTTGTTAAGTCTGGCAAGTGCGAAGTTTCCAGAAAAGGTAGTTTGAGTTGTTGAGTATAACTAGGGAAAAAGGACCATGGAGTTTGGCTGGCACCCGGTTACTAGGAAAAGTTAGGTTCTTGGCTAGGGTTCTTGTAATAACCATGTCTGTGACCAACGTACAGATTCTGCGTTTATTGAGACGTCATTGGTTGACTCCTGTAATAGGACTTAAAGGGTTGGGCTTGTGTCGCATTCCAAGGATTTTGGGAAGGGTTTCCCACTACTGATCCGACAGGAATAGGTCCTGAGCCTTTCCTAGGGTTCCATTGTCTATGGAAGGGGTTGCTCCCATTCGACATCCCTGAAAAGGGAACTGATCCCTGCCACAGATTCCAAAGTCCTTATGAGGAAGGAATTCCTAAGTTTTCCCCTGACCGAGATGACAGCTGACGAGAAAGAGTTGTTACCAAACGTGTCGAACAAAGAGAATGGTGTCGAACCTACCGACATCCTATAAGAAGGAAATACTTGACTACCTTCTCCAAATGAACTATAGTTTACGTTCGGCTCGGTAGAGTGCTGGTGAGCACTACCAAGTGAAGGGGATGAAGGAGGTATATGACCCGCTCCGTAAGGGAAATCGTTATAGGGAGAAGAAGTGCCCCCCATGGATCCTTGCAGAGGAGCGTTGGAGCTCCCTGCCCCCAGACCTAAATTCTGTAGATTGGAGTAGGAAAGGAAAGAGTTTGTATCGAAGCCATGCATCCTGTATGAAAACAGAGGACTTGTCTCACTCTGGGTGAAAGGAGAAGTGATCGTCGCCATAGATATAATCATACCATTTCTCGAGGTAGAGGCATTTGAGACCATAGTGGCCCGGATTGACAACAGTTGGTTAGGAGGCGGAACACCCCCTGTAGTGACACTCGTAGAGGGAGTGTGAGTATTCCATGAATAAGTAGCAACATTCGTCTCCATTGCTTCTTGTGACACTACCTGATGCTCATAAGGTTTAACTTGTATGACGATGGGTGTTGATAGATCGGTGATCAGAGGGTTATACAAACCAAGAGCTTCGGCTTCGAGTTCAGAAATGGTTGGTTCCTATGGAATCAAATGTTCTCCTCTTGGAGATGGGTTGGGCTCAGTTTCCTGTGGCATGGTCGCCTGAAAATACCCTAGCTGGACTAGTCTTTGCCTTAGCGGTGGCTCCAGATTAACCGGAGGCAGGCCAAGAAGCCTTCGCGACCGACGAAGATCCTGATCCTCCACTGTGTGAGAATATCAATGACACACTAGGGATTCCTATTAACATTTAAAGACCAACACACACTAGAAAAAGATCCTATGAGACAAGAGAAGTAGAGCACTAGCTAGTTGGAAGAACAGTTACACCAACCAACACTAGAACAACTTATGAGTGCAAGTGAAACTCGAATACGGAAGCACCCTCCGGGTATACTCTGCAAAGCGTGGCCCGATGTCTTCCCTAGGTACTGTGGTATACCCCCGTAGTCACCTGTGTAAGTCACTATGATAAAGGCAACTAGGTTTCCAGCACGCGAACAGTCACCAGGTGGGTACAATCGACAGTCGGGTGGACTGCAATGAGCAGGGTATCAAGCCCGAAACCTATCAAGGGTATCAAAATAAAGTGTTCTGGAAGACAACTGAGGACCTCGAACGGATTTAATACCCATGAAGCTCTGTGGAAAATGCGATCAATGAAATCCCAAGATAAGCCCTCTATATGTGTTCCCCACTACGCTTGGTCTGACTTTGGAGGGGTTATCTTCGCTACCTTCCTGCCCACGACCTCATGTTTAGCCCCTGAGTTAGAGGGGGGTCTCGGATAACTTTCATGGTTACTAGACTTTCAAGCACTCCCTAGCATGAACTCTTATGTTTGTTTTTGTAGCCTTGAAGAGTTTCCTCTCCAATCCTAAATCAAGGCTCTAGCCTAGACTGCATTGATGGACCCTACAAACACAAAGTCTAATAACTTTTAATTAAGCTTTAATTTTAGTGGTTGTCTTAAGTCAAAAGGAACGGAAATGAAACCAGTGATGTTATTTAAGAGACAAAAGAGAAGAACATAAGATGAAACTAAAAACAAACTACTTCTTCTTCACAAATAAAGATTTGCCAAATTAAACTCTTTCACCAAAATTTTCGTATCTACTTTTCTCAGATCTTTGAAAATAAAAACTTAAAACAAGATTTCGCTCAACTACGAGCTACTTAATGTCCTAAGTATTCAAATAAAGAACTTAAGAAAACTTTCTTTTTCCTTGATAAATGAAGCAACTAACCTAAACTACTTTACCAAACAAAGAAATGAAATAATTTTTTTTATTATTATTGTTTTATGCTTTAAAACAAGAAATTTGAAAATGAATTCTTTTCTTTTCTTCTAAAGAAAAAAAGGGAAAAATGACAACAAGTCAAGACCAAGAAATGACTTCTGGTCCAATCGCAGATCCTAGGGAGTCACTGACAATTCCAAATAGGCATATCAAGGAAGACTCACAAACTTGTCTAAAAACCCTATTAAATAAAACAAAAGAATTCTTTGGTTAGAAGAAAGCTATGCTGAATTCATACCTAGGCTATAGACTCCTATAGAAGAGACCATGACTAGATCAAGAAAACCCTTGAGAAGTGTGATTCTTGACAGGGAAGAGGATGATTGTCTCTTCGTAATTTTTTTTTTTTATCAAAAGGCACGCTATTGACACTTCAAAAACCAACGTATGTACGTGGGTTGTCCAAGGGCAGGGCATGTATGCATGCGTGTAGGCCCACTGCAGGCCACATGCACCTCTGTAACTCCTCCAAAAATGAAAACCAACAGTCTAGCACAGGCAAGGAGTACTGTTATGGAAGACCAGAATCCCTTAAAGACACAGATGCTTACATAAACTCAGAAAACAGTAAATAAACTGATTCAAAGCACCCAAAAAGAAATATCCCCAAAGACCCTATAGGCTTCCCCAGTACGGTCACCAATTCTGCTATAGCGGGAAAACCCCTCTACGAACTACACCAGGGTTCTAAAGTGCAGGCAGAGTTAACCGTCTAAAGTCTCCTACTTTTTATCAACTATCCTGACATTACCCCACAATCATACATAAAATACAAAGTATAGGGATTCAGTAGGCATACCTTAAACTCCGCGTACGATGTCAATCCCTTTCTTCTTAGTTGTTTATTGACTGCAAGTCTCCTCCCAAGGCTGACCTCGATTCACCAAAAGACAAACAAGAAACTACAAGCATGCATTCTATATATGGATTAGTGGGTTAAACATCATAACCAAGAAATGTAAACAAATCACAAAGATTTAAGACGTCATTTGGCGGGACGAAAAAAGTACTTCTTTATATTAATCTCACAAAATTCGTTTACAACATGAGACCGACACTGGTCCTTGAACTTGGTCCTGGGATCCTCTTCACCATGCACCAACTACTTCCATGCATTCTTCTCCTCTTCAGTTCTCTTTAGGGAAATGGCAAGGATTTGCAAAGGAGGAAGAAGGAATTATGGCTCAAACTCACAATGTGGTGGCAAAATATTGGGGCAAAGGGGAAATATTGAAATGGGTAGAGTTTCTATGCTCTCATGATTCTTTTTGGAATGGGTCCCCAACACCTTATTTTATAGGCCAAAAGAGATAGTAACGGTTGGGGTTACTGGCTATGGGTGGTCAAATGCTTAAGTAATGGCCCATAAACCCGTATCCATTTTTAATTTTCATTTTTCGCAATTTTTTGTGAGTGTATGCGGGTTGTAGTGGTGCAGTAAGCATGTGTACGTGGGTAGTAGTGGTGTAGGGTGTGTACTCCATCAAAACAATGGTTTTTAGAAGAGCTTATTCAGTGATGGATTGGAAAAGATAGCAAGTAAGATGGCCTGATTCCAGGTATGCATGTCTGGTGCATTTTAGGGTTATAACAACAATACACATCGTGGAATGCATGGGGTACTAATTTTAGAGATCAATGATTGGCTGGTTAGATTTGGTACTCAGTTGATAGTCTGTAAGATCCTATGCAATTGTATGGAGGAGGAGTGTCCATTCGAGGTGGTCGTTGCATCTGAGTGGTGCGTAGCATGCATCCATATGGCATGGGACTGGTATGTACTTTAAATGAGTTCATTGGCAATTTTATAGATGCCTAGGAATCCGAGAAAGATTTTCATTATAGATGGATACTACTTCTCCTCACCATGGTGCTCTAGAGGCCTCTTCAATGTTTTTAACGACCTATTGGGAGTGGACATTCCTTCGACGCTCCTCGATTCCTTCCATTACACAAGAGAAAGTATCATGCCACCCAAAATTCCCACGATGAAACGTTTTAGAGCTAGTACCAATAACTAATTCGGGAAACAATTTCACAAGTTTCCATCCTGCACACCATTATGGACAAGTATGTTGGCTACCTTCTATTTGAATGTACTTTTTATAATGTTTTCATCTATCCAAGTGATAACCAAGGTGTTTCAATGGAACTAATTACATTCTACATCACATAAGTGGACATCGAGTAAGGTATCATTGAATGTCTTGCACATTTGCAATGAATTCCAAATAAACAAATGGACACTCTCGAAATGCACACTAAGAATAATTAGGACCACAAGCAGGCCGAGGATGCATGGTTCTAGGAACAAAACATGGTCCTCCCTGGGGGGGATCCAAGGATGAAACCTTATTCAATCACCCTCAGGACCCATGCTCCATGCAATAACCGACACAATCCATCCTAGTTGATGCAAAATGATAACAAAATGGTCCAATTGTGCATAGTACCGACCCCAAAGTACAGTAGGGTTTCATCCAGATTGGACTAGGCATCACAACTTTGATAGATGTTCTCAAAAGAAAATTGTTGCTACAAAAAAAAATAAACATAGAGGATATTTTTAACATTGACCATATATGGACAGATCCTCGGAGAGAGAGAAACCCTAACACTCTATAACGCTTCCCCTGCACACCTACTGCATGACCTAAACTCTCTGCCATGAAACCCCTCGTCTGCTATGATCTGTACCAGGCAGACCCCAAGACTGATCAGTCAGAATGAGCTTGGTGGAGGGGGGGCAGCCCCCCTCATACATCAATGTAACTGCCAATGACAGGGTGGGCATAAGAGCGAAGCGTCCTTGCTTCGAGCCGCCGCCATAGCTACGATACCAGCTCCTAGCCAGAGAACAAGGGTTGCAAAAAGAGATGGACATGGATGCAGGTCCATCCCATCCAAAAGCACCTCGAGGCTGGGAGAAGGGAACATTCATCCCGCAATTAGAGAAACCCCCAAGATATCTCATCAGCTCAACAAGGGTGGGTGAACACACCTAGTTCATGCATGAGCATGCCCTCATCAGCAAGTTCTTGGGACTATGGGCATCCGAACGTGACCTAACCCGCTGGATCAAGCATTGGTGGAACCCCAAAGGAGATTGTGAAATATATATAAGTTCCAAAGTTTTTTTCACAATCATCCTGTACAACCTAGAGGATAAGGACAACATTTTTGAAAATGGACCTTACTTCTACAACTTGGATGGGATTTTCCTACACTTCTGGATGAACAGATTCAATCCGTACAAGGAAGATTTTACAATGGCCCCAGTCTGGATCCGACTCTATTATCTACCCCAGGAGTTTTGGCTGGAGGAAATCCTCATGGGAATAGGAAACACAGTAGGGCACTATGTCAAAGCTTCAAAGGCCACAAGGCAAAGAAAATACACCTCATACGCCTGAATATGTGTATACATGAGCATCTCCCATGCTCTTCCAGGATCTGTTACTCTGGAATATCAAGACAAATATTGGAAACATACGCTGGATTACGAACACATTCCTTTCTGTTGCAGGAAGTGTCTGAACATGGACACCCTTTTAGGGATTGTTCGTTGAATATCCAAGCAACCAAAGCCAACGAGGTCAAGCAGAAAGATGGATTCACTACGATCACAAGCAGGAAGAGAAACCCTCCAAAGAAACAACAGGCAGACATGATCCAGGTGGATATCGGTGGCCACCCACCTTTTCCAGCTGGCTCAAAATAGATTTCTAGCAATTTTGATAATTTACTATTTTTAGCAGTTTTTCGAGTCGTGAACTTCCGGAGCCGTTTTGAGGCCCTAAACGACGTTTTTTGGGGTATGTTGTGATTGAAAATTTTCATCATAAAATTTTATGCAACTGTTTTATTCCTTCGATAGATCTTTCCAGTGGGCTATCATATGCCTAAAACGAAGATCGTATGAAAAAGTTACGACCACGGGAAGTTGATGTACTAACTTACCCAAATGGGGCCCACATGACTTTTGGCGCTTCATCTCTTAGGGTTAGGTTTTTGGATGTTTAGGAAACTCTTTTTTATTGTAAAAAGGCCTCGAGAGCCTCATTGTAATCATATTCTTGTGAATGAGCACAACCGTCACATCTCTTCTCAGAGATAAGCCGCCACCATTCCAGCGAGCTTGTTTTCGATGCATTTTACAGTTTCCAACTTATTTCTTTATTGAATAGAAAACCAATTTTACTATATCTCTCTTATTTTGTGTTAAGCACCTGTTAATAATATGTATTCATTTGTTTCTACTCTTAAAACCTAGATCAAGACCCCAAGACCACTATCCTAACCAAAAACTCATATGAGATCCTTAACCAACTACTGAAAGATGAAGAAATTCAAGACCCACACATAGCTAAACAACGGGAGAAAGGAAAGAACCAGGGTACACCTGCATCGATCCAATCCAATGAGGCCAGGCCAGAAGAATGAGGCGCCATGGACACATACATCCACATGTAGTTGGAAGACCATGACCTGGCAGGCGTAGATCTGGAAAAACTAGAAGAAGCTCTAAATCAAAGGGATCTACAATCCCTCCCTGAAGAGCAGCTCCGCAAAGTTCATAAAGTTTTCCTAGACTCCACGGCTAGCTCCACAGGAAGGCTCAGTATAACCACAGATCCCAGCTCAGACTCAACGAAGATACCTCAAGAAAACAAAAGAAGAGGACGGAAGTCGACCCATCAGCTTATAAAGGAGGTAGAAAATCTCATGCTCAATTCTGGGTAGATCCAAAAGCTCTTGGAGGGATACCTCCACCCAACCCAACAAACCTCATGATGAATATCATCACCTGGAACATTAGGGGACTGAATGGTAGATCCAAACAATGGATCCTACGAGACTCAATCATAGTAAAAAAGATAGATATCCTTCTAGTCCAGGAGACAAAATGTCCAGGACCGGAAGCAGAAATCATATTCCAAAGAACCTGGCGTGTATGTGAATCCATACACACCGACTCCACTGGAGCGTCGGGAGGATTAGACATATTATGGAACCCCAATACTGTTACCCTAAGAAAACCATTCTCTACCTTGGGCATGCTTACTGCCCACTTTATGATCACTGGGTCATCTCAGGAAGGCTACATCATAGATGTCTACGAGCCTCAGAGTCAACAGGACAAGGACAGTCTCATGAAATGAATAGCTCATATCAAAACCCTGCTACGTATGCCCAACTAGATCCTCGACGATGACTTCAATATGATCTTGACGGTAGAGGAGAAGAAAGGTGGAACCAAGCGACTGGAGCCTGATAGTGGTAAGTTCAAAACCCTCATAGAATCACTAAATCTAATAGACATAGAGAACTGCAACGAAACTTTCACCTGGTCCAACTGCAGATTGGGGCACCAACAAGTGGCCTGTCATCTGGATCGCTTCCTCATAGCAGAAGAATTACTCATATAGGATCTGAGCATGGAGAGCCTCATTCTCCTAAGGGCAGGCTCAGATCATTGGTCGGTCGCCTTCTGCCTAGAAACAAGAACCGTGCCGCAACACAAACCCTTTCGCTTTGAGAAATTTTGGATATCACACCTCGATTTCCATCATCTTACAAAGTCTTAGTGGGCTAAGAAGGAAATAGACCATGGTACCTGCATGTACAAATTCCATCAGCGTCTTAAAAACTTCAAAAACTCACTCAAGTTATGGAACAAACAAACTTTTGGAAACATATTTCAAAACATCCAGGCTATTGAAAATAGGCTATCCAAACTGCAGGAAATCTTCATTTCAAGGACCAGAACAACAGAACTAATGATGGAGGAAGTAGAGCTCCAAGTAAGTTTAGAGGAAAGGAAAAATCAAGAGGAAATACTATGGCGACAGAAATCCAGAGTCCAGTGGCTCAAAGAGGGTGAGAGGAACAAAAAAATATTCTACAGAGATGTGATCCACCGATGCTACATCAATCGTATAATGCATCTAGAAGATGCCCAAGGAAACCCAATCAGAGAACACAACCAGATTGCTGAAGAACTTAACACCTACTACAAAGATCTTCTAACAAAAACCAATGAGGACAGATCGACAACAATTCAGAGGATAACAGGGCACATACCCTCCCTCGTGACTCTAGAATAGAATGAAGCTCTAATGCGACCCATTACTCAGGAATAAGTAGATCAAGAAGTTAAAGCAATGATGCCAGGCAAGGCACCCAACCCAGACGGTTTCACTACTGACTTCTTCCACCATTGCTGGGATCTAATCAAGGAAGAGGTAAGGCAGGTTGTGGAGGAATCGTGAACCTTCGACCAAGTATTAACAACCCTCAATGCAACTTTCCTCACTCTAATTCTGAAGGAGGAAAGGGTTACCCATCCCAAGCAATACAGACCAATCACACTCTGCAATGTTATATAAAAAATCATTACAAAGGTGATTGATACACGTATCAAGCCAATCCTACCATTCATTATCTCCAAGGAACAGTCAGGCTATGTAGAGGGACGACAAATCATGAACAACGTCATTCTGGCTCATGAGGTAATACACTCTCTCAGGACGACTAAAACCCCAGGTATGCTTATTAAACTCGATCTTTCCAAAAATTTCGATAGATTCAACTGGCAGTATCTCCGCTCTATGCTCGATGCCTTTGGCTTCGACAATCATTGGATAGACTGGATCTTAAAAATGACCTCGTCGACCTTGTTTTCCATCCTGGTAAACGGGGTACCCTACCAACCCTTCACTCCCTCCAGGGGAATAAGACAAGGGGACCCTCTTTCTCCCTTCCTCTTCATCCTCATGGCGGAAGGTCTAGGGCGGTATATCAAGACAACGATACTGGAAGGTACCCTTAAAGGCCTACCCTTGCATAATATTCAACCAGCACCCTCGCATATCCAATTCGTTGATGACACCCTCCTTCTGAATACCCCCACTACTCGAGAAGCCATCAAACTCATCTCCATTCTCTCCAACTTTGTAGAAGCTTCAGGCATGGCCCTCAACCTGGATAAATCCAAACTCTTTTTCTTCAACACCCCGATAGGTGTACAGAACCACATCTCAAGACTCCTAGGCATACCCAATATCTCCCTTTTGTCCAACTACCTTGGCATCCCCCTCACAGGGGATCTAGCTAGATCCATTTCCTGGGACAACCTGCTTCTCTCCATCTCTAATAGGCTTAGAAATTAGACCTTTAGACCTCTCAACATTGCAGCAAGGTTGGTGCTTCTCAAGTCAGTTCTGCAAGCCCTACCTACCTACCTCTTCACAACTTTGGCAGTGCCTAAACAGGTCATCAGGGCCATTAGAAACCTCAAGAGAAACTTCCTATGGCATGGGCACCAACCGAACAAGAAGTGGGCGCTAGTAGGATGGGACAAGATCTGCAAGCCGAAAACATGGGGAGGACTGGGACTGCGATACCCAGGGAAACTCAATCAAGCCATGGGAGCTAAAATGTGGCAAAGATGGTTAAAATCCCCCACTACACTTTGGGCACAACTTTGGAAACAAAAGTATGCTCCAAACACGAGTGTAGACAAGCTCATCCGTCACAACGACCAGATTCTAGGATCCAACATCTGGAATAGAGCTTGGAAAAACATAGAACTTGTTCAAAAACATGCCTTTTGGGAGATTCGTAATGGAGAAAACACACTTTTCTGGAAGGAATCATGGCAACAACCAAAGCCTCTATATTAGAGATAATAGCTAAGCCTCATCAAGAAACTTCTTCACACAGACCCCCCTCAGCATGTAAAGGCATTTTGGTGATCGAGAATCAGACCTCTACCTTGGAGGCAATGGAAGAATTCCACCCAGGAACTACATATCCCAGTAAACTCAGACTTGAATGCCTGGTAGCACTATGCCAGCCACAGGAAAATCCCCAAGAGAGAAGGCCCAAACATTCTTAGATGGGGGCACTCCACTATAGGTAACTTTTCAGTCAAATAAGCCTACTATCTGTAGGGTAATATCCAGAGTCAGGACAAGGAGAATATATGGAATAAGGTTTGGAGCCCCTTCCTCTGGCCCAAGGTGTCAACCTTTCTATGGCTCACCATCCACAACCGTATCCTCACTTGGGACAATCTCAGAAAAAGAGGTTTCATCGGACCATCAATTTGCCCCTTATGTCAACAACAAGAGGAAACTCTGGAACATCTCTTCAATAGATGTCCTTTAGGCCAGTGGATATGGGACCAAGGGGCTCAAGCAATGCATAGGATGAATCATAACATGATTAGTATCAGAGATACAATAGAGAACTGGGACCTGCTATATTTTAAAAATCCCATTATTTCCCTCATTTGGCTCCTACTCCCAGGATTCACTCTCTGGCAAATCTGGAAGGAAAGGAACAAAAGAATATTCCACTCCAAAGCATCCACTCTGGAACTAGTATGGGGACAAATATGTAAGCTCATACGGGAAACAATCCAAAGTAAAAATTGGAAGCAGGAGGATACAAATTGTGACACGGAAGAGCAACGCATCCTTCAATACTGACAGCTCAACCTGAATAATTAGCTTGTGCAAAATCCAAGATATCCCCAAAAAAGCAGTCCAATTACTTGGTCCCCTCCTCTAGCAAGATTTATAAAGGTCAACTTTGATGGGGCCTCCAAAGGGAATCCGTGACCAACTGGATTTGGAGCCACCCTCAAGAACTCAGATGGCCAAATCCTCTATCTTGTCACAGGTTTTATTGGAGAAAATACAAACAATGTTGTAAAACTGATGGGCCTCCTCTGGGGCACACAAGCAGCAATTGACAAGCACTTCCACAATCTCATTGTGGAAGGGGATTCTCAAATCATCATCAGGATAATTATGAAAATCCTCCACGGGGAACATCCAGGGAAAATCTCGCCCAGTTGGAGACTATCGGGACTGCTAGAGGAATTTGGTGCCTTACTTAGGCCCAATATCAGTATCATTCCCTCCCATGTGAAAAGGGAAGAGAACAATATAGAGGATTTCCTAGCAAATGAAGGGGTAGCAAGGGAAAGGGAAAGCATCTACTGGGATCCTCATATCTCGGAAGCTACATAACTCTCAACCCGCTGTTAGTGCCTTGGGAACAAAGATTACCCACCCCTGGATGGGGTGCCACCTAGCTCAGAATGACCACATGGTACAACGCTTGGTTGGGCCTTAAATGAAGGCCACCGCCCCCCATCCCTTCGACATTAAGGATGAGGGAAAGTTGGTGCATCTGGGCCGAAGACTCAAGACTTCTCGCATGCGTGATGGGAATGAAACTACAGAGCAATCAGTGGAGATCCTTAATGGCGGGTATGGTCACTTTAATCCTCATGCATTCACTTGATTTTGGAGAGGAAGGGGCTCATTTGGAGTTGAATCCGTAGCATTGGAGCATCCTTGTGCTTTGGTGCGACTGTATTTGTCCAATTTCCACCGGAACCAGCTCTTGGCTCCTTCAAATGCCAAGGGAATGAGGCAAGCCCCGCAGGGGGGCTGCATGGTATGCTTCGACTGCCTGCAGAAGGCAACAACAAATATTCGAGAGGGAATTTTCTCTGGCCAGGACGCAACTTGTTCGAAAATACAGAAAACATGAGTTTCCTCCCATGGCCTCTATTGAGGAATTCATCCCGGAGGCACCCATCCATGTCCCCCCAACCCACTTGCTTTTCACTGTCCCAGACAACTAGAACCCGTCAAATTGCCTTCCAGGGGAAACTTCCCAATGGGCCTTCAAGGAATTTCATAGCTCCACCATAGGAGAAACCCAATTAAGTGATTCCCTCCCCTGCTACATTATAGAAGAAACTCAGGAAGTGATGGATGCAGACCTGACCATGGGAGCAGCAGAGACCCCTCCAACGATGAACCTGGAATGAAATAATGCAGCCAAGGCCACGAAAATTGGTAAGGCAGGCGAGGCGTCAGAGGCTAGTCTGGATAGGGAGGGTGGCATCGTTCTTATGCCACGTCCTTTTTCTGTCATGCAAGAGGCAGGGAGCGACCACCTGCCACTCCTCCACCCAGACCACCTGAAGGTAATCTTTGAGCTAAGGATCTAGGTGGAGGACATAATCCACCACATCAGCCTAGTCAGCCAATGAGTAGACCTGCTCTACGAAGCATACTCTAATACCCATCTCGGACAACGCTTCCCGACGTGCGCTCAGGCCTTCGTGATGACAGCCAAGGGAGCTAACGAGGAATGCAAGGACGACATGGATGAAGGGGAGGCCACTGGGTAAATTGCCACTGTTAATAGTTTTCATTCCTTTTTCTGTTTGGAAGTTAGCCATGGCTAAGCACCATTATTTTGTAACCCTCAAACTCAAAGATTATTTTTTTCAGACCAATGGTGGCCACTTGTCTTGGTTTCCTTCGAGAAAGAAAAATGGCAGCTAGTCGATCTTACTCACAGACAGAATAGATAGCCAGCTGTCTCGATTTCCGCTTACATGGCAGGACAACTGGAAGACATGGTGTTTTTGGTGTCCCCTCTTTTTGGAAAGTTAATACAACAGGCTCTACTCTTTTTTACTTAAAAAAAAAAAATTGACCATATATGTCAACAACTCAAGGCCACAACATTGTCTTGAGATGCTCTACCATAGCCACTGCCCTCCGGGAGAAGTTTCAATACTCCCACACGATTTTTTAGACTTGGCCAATCAACACCACTTCCAAGGGACATCAACAATGGTGGTATTCCATTGACACCAATTCCAACTCCAATAATGAAAGAATATGTTTCCACCTTACATTTTGAGTTGGGTGAGTGACACCAGATACTGAGCCGTGCTCATGCACATCTCTAGCTCCAGCACCAAGTGGAAATTTCCGCACAAAATCTGACGTGTGAGTTTCAAAAGGAGGTTCAGGACCACTAGGCATTGCATATGAAGTTTTATACAAAATTTGTGGCACATGAAACCATTTAAGACAAATATAATAATATTAGTATAGCCTTCGTTGACCTCATCAGAGCAGTGGACAACCTACATGCATAGATTATGACTACTTCAACACAAGGGTGTGGAATTCCCCTTGGTCTTAATATCTTGGTAGTGAAGGACCACCTGTAAAATATGGATTCACAACTTATAACCCTTCATCCACCACACCACCAAACGATCCAAAAGGAAACTCAGTTACAACACACAATTAGGTTGGATAAAGAAGATGGCCAAGATGGCCAATGCAAGGTGGAGGCATTTTAAAGTGTAATCCACTATAATTTCACCTTATGGACTCATATCCAAAATCCACCCTAGGTGTCTACAATTGAGGATAGATTCAGCGCATCCAAGGTTGAGGTCACATAACAAAAGAGTAATATGTCTTCTTTACCTCCTGGGGAGCGTGCATCTACGATGATAGCTATTTCATCAAAGAAAAAAGATATTACTGTAGCATGTGATGAGTAGCAGTGTACCAAAGCTCATCACTTATGTGACCAATAAGGCCTTGATCCTTTACACCCATCTCGCAGACGCATAGGTTGTTGTCAAAACCTTGACTGAGAAAATGAATGCAATGGATTTGACAGATCCTCAGGTCACACCAACTTTCAATTCTGACGTGGTTGTTTAGATCATGCAAGAAATCCAATGCACCCTCAATGAACCTGATCGCCAGTTCAAGTTGTTCATGCAGGAACTTAGGAACATAGTTCCTTCCATTGCAATGGTAATTTCATGAGGTAGTTGGCTTGAGGACGAGCCAAGCAATAGTGGTTGGGGACTATTGACACCCAACGTTTTTGGTAAATATTGTGCACACGCAAAAAAGAAGTTGTGTGTGATCATTCCATTTTTGCACAAGCTCAATAAGATGCATGAGGATTGACAAGAAGCACATGCCAGCTCAAGTTTTTTTAATGCATGCCAATTATTTTTCTTCCAATGCACATTGGTTTTATTTTTGGGATGCGTTCGAGAAATCAAGAAGATGCATGTTGGAGTCAAGAGAATAATATTTGATAATTATCCCCAAATAATTATTCTCTTGACTCCACTCTCCCTCGTAGCACAAGGGAATGTTTGGTCGTTTAAATTAGTAGCACAAGGGAATGTGGATTATAAAGGACATGTTCGATATAAGTAGTTAAGATTTCTTTGATTCCAGAAAGTCTATGTGGAATGAAAGAAGGTGACAAAAGCATGAGATATTGGTCCTTAGTAGAGTGAGTGCAATAGAATTGAAAGAGACAAAGCACTAGAGCCGAGAAGGATATACAAGGAAGCAAGGACAACAAAGAAAGGGTTGATTCACTAGGTTATTTATGGTTGTTCATGGTTCAAGGGCTAGTTCGTTGGCTCGCTTTGAGCCTTTGTAGTATTGTAAGGTATCTCGTTGTATGTTTGAGTCTATCATATGTGAAAGGTCTGAAAGGATGTGAAGGACACAATGTATTGTAAATATGGGGAGTTATTTGAGGGAATATGAGACTTTGTTGCTATCGATATATGATTTTATTAATGTATGCTTGTTATTGATGGAATAAGGATGATAATAAATTTGCATTGATTTTGAACCTATGATGTGTCAATTATGTGTCTAAATGAATGTGTGGTTTCTATTATTTTTTTTCATACACCAAAGTAACTTGCAATGCATTATATGAATTTCAACTCATATGGGTCTCTGTGTGTTTATCCCTTCATCCTTGTGATCTTCATAGCATCTTGAGTGAGAACTTATTAAACCTTGGCTGAGGATTGATATGTTGATGCTTTGGGGTTTTTGTTGGTCAAATCTTGACGAACTCTGGGTATGAACCCCCTAGTGTTAATAAGGATGCGCACAAGTGTGAAACGATGAAACACTCTCTACCTCCCTTTAATCTCTCTCTATCTCTCCTACCCTTTCTCTCTTTACCTCTCTCTTCCCCCACTTTCCCTCTCTTTCTCTCTTTAACTTTCTCTCCCTCCCTCCCTCCCTTT
>ML826682.1:36762-62969 GCA_009831015.1 Picea engelmannii
GCTTTGGTGTATTTATTTTTCCTTTCTTATTTAGTTGATTTATCAGCTACTTCATTGGCTATCCTCTCTACTTCATCTCTTGCTACTTTATCTTCTACTACTTTCCTCTCTACTTCCTTTTATGCAACTACCTTTGATTCTTCTTTAACCTTCACCTTCTCCACTTCAAGCATTCTTTTCTTCTTGGAAGCATCATTCCTATTCATAGAGACCTTTTCTTGTCTATTGGGGCTTCCTCTTCTTCTATTGAAACTGAATGTATGGAGGCTGAAGGGGGAGATGACCTCTCCTATTTTTCCTCGTTTGTTTTCTTTTTGGATTCTTCCCTTGCTTTTTCTTCATCTTCGGTTCTACCTATGGGTTGGCCTCTTCTATTGAAGAAAACTTAGTCATAATTACATGCATTTTGATGCACCTATTATTCATGACAGATGTATTTTGTGTATTCCCATTGAAGGACTATCTTGCAGCAATAGTATTTTATGACCCCTTTCAAATCATGTCTTCTAAATATTTCTTCTCTTAAGTGATAGGAGAACATGGTATTCACTTCTTATTGCACTTGTTTGGATTTTGCAAATAGATAATTTTTGATGTAGAGTGGTAATGGTGGACATATATCCTTATTGGATCGATAAAAGGATCCTCCGAGTCCATCGATTATCGTTTCATATGATACTTCCTGGAGAACCAGTCCATCTGTCATAATCATGGGAGGAGGTGAGGATCTTTCACGAAACAATATATTCTTATGTATGTTCCATGTTCTAAGAGGAACCAATCCCCATTTCTCTTTATTATTGTGATTTATTTATCTGTCATGCACAGTGGAGGAGAGAACAATATGAACTCATATAAAGGAGCCATGAAATGTTCACATACTTTCTGGTATTATGTTCAGTATTTGTGCTCCTAAAGAACTTTATAATAGACATGGATTGGTTGGTTTGAAGGTTTCCACTTCCATCCCATTTTGGGGTACCAATGATCCACACACATAATATCCAACAGATATGAGACCATGTAGAAACTAGGGAAGGTCCCTGGTTTGGATTCATAGATGACTGTGATAACTTCAGCTAGATTGGAAAACAATATATCACCCCATTTGAATGATTCACCTTCGTCTGCACAATAGTAATTAATGGAAGATATTACAAAGAGAACCAAGACGTGTCTCATTCTCCATAGAGTCAACATAACATGACCACCATGTATTGGTATGGTTTCCTTAAGGCAGTCGAGGGTTGGCCTCCTTTAGGTTTTTGTTTGAATTGATTTTCTGGCTTGTACCATTTGGGGCACAATTCTTTGGCAATTTGCTTGAATTGAACAACCAGATTGTTGTCTAGATTCTTCATTCCCTTCTCTAGATGGTAATATTTTTCTAATTCCACAGGATGGAAATATTCTATGGGTTCCCATATAACATTGGAGATGTGTTTGTTTCCCATTTCTATATTCTTTAGGATCTAGAATATTTCATCGACACATGGAAAAATAACATCTCGGGCTGCAACTTTAAATATCCCTAATTCTCTGATTTTTTTGAAGACTCTTAACTCGTCTTGATCCTCTATGTCCATGGTATAGTTTTTCTTCTAGAACATTTGGTATACTTCACCCCATTTGAGTGATTCTCCTTCTTTTTCTCGGGCACCCGTGGTGTCATCATAAACATGGTTGGATACCTCTAGTTCATCCTCAATCTATCTTCCACTAGAAGAAGCTTCCACGATGGTCGTCCTGCTGGCCACTTTCTTTATGGGACAAATGTTTGTACCTAGAATTTTTTCTCCACGTGGAAGATCATGAGAGGTTGTGTGATGAGAGAATGAGGTCTCAAAGCACTCTTTTCCTAGGATCTACATTTCTTTGTTACACCATGTTTCCCCCAATTTCTAATTAATCATAAAATAGGAATTACCATGCTAAGGCATGTGGACAATGCAAATGTATTATTGTTTGAGTTGCCAATAATTGACTGTGGAGGTGAAGACTTGAAAGTAATGGCCATGATATCACTACAGGAATAATTTCAAAACTATAGGAGAGGATTCATTATATCAAATAACCCCAAAATTTCCCTTGATGAGGATGACAACCTCCTTTGGATTCCAAGGAGATAAATCAGTTAATGAAGAAAGGACCAGTGGTTGAATTAACAACCACCCCCATGAATTGGAGCATGGTCTAGCTGCAAAACGTTAGCCCAAAGTACCACAGGTTCTGGCAGACCAAGTAGACCTGAGATTCCTTCTGATAGAAGGAAGGTAAGATACATACACATGGGAACGGGAAGAGAAAGGCAGTAGCAAGAGAGGATACACGAGACAAGAGAGTGAAGGCTTGTAAGGGAGTGCCGTGGAGCTCTTTAGCAGATGATGAAAAAAAGGTCGTGAGATCGATGCCGAGTGAGCATATGATAAGCCTCGCTTAGGGCCATAACAGAGAGAGAAATCTATGAAAGTTTGCAGAGAACATAATCCAAGCAGAAGTGGAAATAGAGAAAGAATCCTTGAGAACTGCGAGAGTTCCATGGTGATATCATGGCTTGGAAGGGGGGTGGCCAGAGTGCTAAGAATGACCAGAGTGCTAAGAATGAATGCCTCTGAGCCTATGGTAGGGTGGAAGGACGAACACCCACAGTTAGTTGGTTGGCGACAGCCTGTAATAGATAAGCGATCTCCTGTCGTGTGTAATTTAGCTATAACTATGTATGAATTGGTTATACTGTGAATGTTTTCAGGAATGTGCATGATTTCTTAATGGATATACTGTATCCCTTATATTTCTACTTGGTTGTATAATTAAGCAAGTAAAAAATTATATGGATAGGACATGTTTTATACTCTTAAATGCTTGTGTTCTATGGTAGCATAATCCAGAGTCATGAACTGTGTGTTCATCGACCATGGACATAGTTTTCATGTATGCATGTCAACCTTCCTAATCATTTTGAGTCCCTTGGAGGATGAAGTCTGTTAAGCTCAGGAGAGGTAGTGCAGATATGCACAAGCTCCCTATGAGGAAAGTAGAGACCGAGACCCACTTAAGTCCTAGACTTGATGAATGAGCGCAATGGGTGAACGAAAGAATCTTCTAAGAGTCAAGTCTAGGAGAAAGAGCACAAAGCTCTTAAATCCTTCATAACTGACAAAGCTAAGGAAGGATAGCGAGATTTGAAGTAACGAAAGGGAATATTCTTTCATTTGGAAGATGAACAGACGATATCCTTTCGGGAGGATCTGAGGTCTGTCATTACCATTAGATTTGAAGAAGGAAAGTAGGTGTTAACGCCTCGACTCCTTCAGTATTCACAAGTTCGACAGACGTTGGTAGCCATAGTGCAGGGGACAGACCCTCTGAAACCCCCGAAACCTGAAGTAGCAATGTGACCTGGACCATATATCCAAGGATCTATCGGGATCCACCTTGATCGTTGGATCTGCTAGTTCGGGAGTTCGTGCATCGTGAATATTATGGGTTGGTGCAACCAAAAACCCCAAAACATGAAGTCATGAAATAACATGGATCGTTGATCTAAGGATATATCGAGATGCACCTTGACCATTGGATCAGGTGGAGGGAGCGATTTGGACCATAGAATATACATCCAGACAGTAGAAAGGAAGTGCACAAGAAGAATATATCTGAGCCATTGGATCTGGCACACGAACCAACAATCGTTGGATCCAAAGGAAGGTGCATGAGACAAGTTCTGATTTGATCGTGGCCATCCATTAAGGAGGACACATGACGAGATCTCAGCATTTCGCTAACTCGCAGAGTAAGAAGTTCAAAGAGCATAACTGTTAGAACTCGCGATATGTGAAATCGTGATTTAATCATGGACGTCCATTAAGGAGGACACCTGGAGAGATCTCAACATTTCACTGATTCGCAGGGTAGAAATTTCAAAGAGGGAAGTCGTGAGAACTTGCGATACACGAAGTTCCGACGCGCCTTGGAGTTAGGCTCCACATCGTAGTAAATGGTCACATGGACAAAGGACAAAGGAGGGAGCTAACAGTTGTTAAGCCCTTTCAGCATTTGGGATTCGGGGAGTCAGGGTTGGCTCACTTGCAAAGTCCCGATACACAAATTCGCAAAGATATCTAGACTGTTAGATCCAAGAGGACCGTGAACCATCAGATTTGGGAGCCCCAAAATTTTGGCATTTCGGGAGTCAGGGATGCGAAGGAGTTCATGACTTGGAGGTCGCAGGTCATGAAACCACAACATCATCAGAATGGCATGTTGGAAGGATGCGTGGCAAATGATCAATGCTTCACTGACTTGCACAACAGAGAAGTCAAAGGGAAGAACCATGGGAACTCGCGAGGCTCGATTTCACGATTGGATAGGAGGTGTCTGATCACAGAGGATATGAGTCGTTGATCTGCGCTCAAAAATATCGGCATTTCGGAAGTCAGGCAGGCAAAGGTGACTTGCATCGGTAATTCCCGATACGCGAAATCGCGATGAAATCTGGACCATTGATCATCAGAATAATCTGGACCGTTAGGGGAAAATGAATATCACAGTTTCGGCTATCAGCAAAAGGGAGAAAGTTGCATCGCAACTTCATAAGATGTGAAAATCCTGATGCACTTAGGAGTGAGGCTCCTGGACCTGACTGGAGATCATATGGTGGACACATAAAGGGAGGATCTAAAGATCCGTTAACCCTTTTCGGGTATCAGGAATTGAAGGAGTCGGGGAACTCAACATCAGGAGTCTCGATATCGCAAAATGCGACGTGCCCAGAGGATTGGCCCTAGGTCACTAGATAGGGACACCTGGAGGATATATAAGGGAGGATATAGAGCCCATTAAGCCCTATTTCAGGTTTTGGGACTTGGAGGAGTCGGGTCTCTTGGAATGAAAATTCCTGACATTGTGAAACATGATGCGCATATTGCGTAGGCCTGTGGTCAAAGGGTTTTGGTCATGTGAAGCGAGCTCATGCCTAGTGATTTTCCGTGTGGGATGCGCTCAATAGGAGGACCTGTGGATTTTTTGTTGTATTCCAGTAGGGAATCGAAGAGCTTCTTCAACTTAGGAATAGGAGACGATCCATTGACCAAGAGGTCAGCAAGCCCCACTGAGTTGGAATCTTGCGGGCTGCATGAGGAAAAAAAAATGAAATTTTTATTTTGCCCCATCGTGGGTGTGTGAAAAAATGGTATCAGAGCATGGTTACAACACTTGGCCTATTTGGGCTCATGCACGAGTCACATAAAGAGGTGTTTTTACCTACATTTACTCCTTGAGGAGAAGGACTGCAGATTGAACTTGTGATTTTGGGAATTCTTGTTGAATTTCAGCAGAATAATTTCTTTAACCCTTGGTCAAAGGGATAACTACTCTTACCGGTGTAGGGATATGCTAATTAACATTAATAATAAGATTTGAATGTGGATAGCTGAAGGTGGTAGGGTTCTGTCAAGGGTAGTTGAAGCCTGAAGGGAAGATGACCTAGTGTTCGTAACGTTGCCTCTAAGCATGGGCAGATGGAACCTCATGCACTGATGATGGCTGATTATATAATGATTAATACCTTTGTGGGATTAAAGGAATCTGATGGGATCAAGTGGATCCTTGGAAGTATAATTACTGATTTATATTAAACTCAGAGTATATAACTCCTCATGACCAGAGGAAAGGTGATATGGGTAAAGTCCTATAGAAGTTGAGGCAAGAAGGTTTTCTTACTAGCTGTTATAATATAAAATGGAAAGTGACCTTGGTTGGTTATTTCCATAAAGAGAAGGCAACATTAGTATGAGTTATAACTATGAGATTAGTCAGGTAAGCGACTGTAATCTCTACCTAAGAGAACACTAACGATAAAACTAAGCTAGTACGATGAATACTTAGTTGTGTGTGTATGCTTGAGTGCACAGATTTAATGCATTGTGAAGCTTCTCGATATGAAGCCTGATATTAATACCAGTTATGTATGAATGATATCAAATGTGCAAGTGATGCACATGTATGATGTAAGAGTATAAGTATACTAAAAATCCTAATATGGTTTCCCTGGTGAGTGAAATGTGAGGCAAGCATAACACTTGCCAAGATTGAATGAATACCATGGATGCATGGTTGACTCCATTATGAAGATTCATGAAAGTTATGTTTTGAATGATAGCTTAAGGGGAATGTTCTCCATCTCCCCAGGAAAATCTAGTACAAATAAATGAAAGAGTAAACGAGCAAGGATGCTCTGTTTTCTTGATAAGAGGCAAATGATTATGCCTTTGAGGATCACGTGAGAATGATTTTAAAGTAGAGATGTATGTAGTCTATGAAATATACCTATGGAAACTACACACAAGATTATGATTATGAGTATAGCTAAGTACATCATGGATGTAAGTTATCAAAAAACTAGAATATGTGTGGATGCATAATCTGGAATGCATGTCATAAATGTATGTCTATGTCCCTTAAATAATTCTTATTAACAAGATGAAGCTAATTCAATCTTGAGGCCATCACATATAGTGATGGATATGCAATAAGGAAGTTTCATGCTGAAGGAGTTCCCTATGGAAGAAATGTGTGAAGACTCTGTCAGGAAAACAAGGTCAAAACCTTAATGACTACTGAGAATTAAGCAGTGAGCCACAAGCTTATACATACATACATACATATATACATATACCAGAATCCTGGATTACATTTTGAAAAAACATCACGTAATGAGTAGAAGACTAATAAATGAATTGTGACCATACCAATGACTGAATGGTAATGTGATGGATGCACAGGTTCATGATCCATTATGAACAAAAAGTTTGTTATTAAAGCATGCTGCTTTATTCAAAAAAAAAATAGGGTGAGTCCTAACCAAGGATGCTCAGGAAAAGAGAAGAAAGATCACAATAAAAAGTAGATTGTATAAGTAAAGGAGGAATACTTTCCTCACCCTAAGAACCCTAAATTGTTTAACATAATCGTAGGACTAAAAGAGCAATTGTAGAAACCGTTATAGTTGGTAAAAGGCAAGTAAACTCCCCGAGTGTGATTAAATGAATAAATGAGTATGTTTAACTGATTAGGCTTGGTTGAAGCCATGATTAAGAAAAGGCAGTGAGGCCTTAGAGATAACTCAACTGGGTTGAAAAGTCCCAGGTGGTGTAGAAAGAGTTGGAAGAAGGGGAGAGTCCTCAATTCTTTCTTGCTGAGTATTATGTTTTCTCTTGAATGAGAAAACTGATTTACTAATAAAAGTAAATTTTTTGACACCATAGTGATAAGGATTGTATGGCTGAAGATACAATCGAAATATGTTATGTTTCACTTTTGGAAACATTTGAGGATATCATGATGAAGTGCATGAAGATATGCTAGAACATTTTGAAGATGTTTTATGAATTCAAATGTTATGATACATGCATTTGGTTTAATATTACAATTAATGTAATTGTGACTATGATGATGCATGCTATGTATAGAAAGGAATTGGAGCTATTGAGGAAGACAATTGCTAATGATGGGCAACCTCAAGCAAAGGGTGACCATGGGAAGGCTGCGATCAAAAGATTGTTGATAGGACTGTGAAAACCCTACTAAAGCACTGTTGATGAGGTAAATATCAGAAAGAGAGTGCTAGTAACCAAGAATAGGTATAAAAATGTTCATGCTTATGTGGCTCAGGGTATGAAAGGATTCAGGTGAGAATCCCTTCCGAAATATTTTATTGTCTCATGCTATACACGAAATTTGAGAGGGTAGTTGTATGCCATGGATACCCAAGTAGGGTATGATTCGGGAAGAAGAACTCGAATGTTGGAGGTGTGAACCTCTGCAGTGAAGACTAATTGTATGATGCAACAACATTTGAACCAAATGATATTTGTTGACTCAAAAGGTCAAAAACCTTTACTAAGAGAATTTATTGGGTGGCCATGAGTGTTGGCACCCTGGTTATTAATGAAGGAAGAATGCTTAAAGGCATTCATGTGAAACCGTTGAGTTTCATGTGTACTGATTTGGGAACGTGATCGACCTATAGAAGGAAGCATGGTCCTGTTGTAACGATGAATGAAAATGAATAATCCATATGAGGAAAAGGTTGGTTAAATTCCAACACCCCATGGCCAATAATCGATCATAAAGTGTGACGAACTTGGAGACAATGCAAGAGTGAATTGGGTATGACCGTGGCCATGAATATTGACACATTTGTTAAAATCCTTGAAATGTTGAAATACGTTTTGAAAGGTATGGTATGTTGAAATGAGGCATAGGCAAGGATTGAAATCCCCTTTTTATGTTTATGTAGATGTGATGAACTGTTAATATGCATGTTTTTGAATACACACACACACACACACACACACACACACACACACACATATATATATGGAGGCATGAGAGACTAACAGTTTGTTTGGTTGTGTGAAGAATGAACTGCAGGAGGAAAAGGGTCTTGGATATGGCAGTGTTGTAAGCCCATAAGGAAAACCAATTGCCTGCTGAGCCAAACTACAAGGAATGGTATTTCCTTTTGAGAAAGTAAATTTGATTGTTAGTATGCATAATTATGAAATTTTTGTGATGACGTTGTAAAGGTGCAATAAAAATATAATGTGCATGAGAACTAACAATTTGTTTAGCTGGGGAATGAATTGCAGGAAGAAAGAGTATTGGATATGGAAATGTTATAAGCCATAAGGAAGACCAATTTCAGCTAAAATGTTATGGGGAAGAAATTCCCATGCTTGTGAATATGGTTCCTGTGTGGAACAAATATGAAAACAAAATGTGGAATTTGGAAATCTGTGGGGGACCGATTTACAAGAAAAATTTGAATTTAAAATTTATAATGTCTCATGAATTTTTGTATACCTATGATACAGGTGAGAAAGAGAGTAACCTTTGCCCCCAACTTTCACTGAGCTGAAAGAAAAGATATGTCCATAAAGGATTGATGATGAAAAATGGCTACTGTTGAGCCATGAGAACCCCGTGATAAGCCATGATTGCCTAAAATACATTGTGTTGAGGTAACACAAGCCAGAGGGATGCCTTGATGGAGCAAGTCTAAGGGATGCCTCGACTATAAGACTTGATAGAGTCTCTGTAATTCTTCATGTGCGAGAAAACCTTGGTAGGGAAAGATGGATCACTTGAGGGACTGTATAGCGGTGAAGGGAATGCCTGAGCCTGGGCCTAGAGGGTGAGTGACCGCAAGGTAGAGGAGACCTTAATAGTTCTTGTAAACTATTGGGATCATACACACAGTGGGTAGTTATTCATGTTTGAGAAAACCTTGGCAAGGCAAGATGGATCACCCGAGGGATTGTATAGCAGAGAAGTGTATGCCTGAGCCCAAGCTTGGAGGGTGAGTGACCGCAAGGAAGATGAAACCTTGATATTTATTGTAAACTATTGATTGGGAGCATGCACCCAATGGGTATGTCAAGGAAAAAAAAAAACAACGAGCCTGGATAACAAAACAACCATGTGGATACAAATCCACAAACTGCGCAGATAATTATTGTGCTAATATTTTGAAAATTTTCCTAGTAATTTTTATGCAATGTTTTCGCATGAGACTATGATTAATGTGCTTGTTGTCCAAGAATTATTGAAAGCAGGTGACCAAGATTAAGGGTTTGAAACAGGACCTAACCGAGAGAGAAAGATCAAGATTTCTAAAAAAACTGAATGATAAAGGCATGACAGGTGTTTTTGAGACAGAGCACCGAGGATGGTGTTCCTTTAAGGGGGAGGGAATTGTAACACCCTGTTTCCCCCAATTTGTAATTAATCATAAAATAGGAATTTCCATGCTAAGACATGTGGACAATGTAAATGTATTATTATTGGAGTTGCCAATAACTAAATGTGGGGGTGAAGCCTTGAAAGTACTGGCCATGATATCACTAGAGGAAGAATGTGAAAACTATAGGAGAGGATTCATATATCAAATAAACCCAAATTTTCCCTTGATGAGGATGAAAACCTCCTTTAGATTCCAAGGAGATAAATCAGTTAATGAAGAAAGGACCAATGGTTGAACTATCAACCACCCCCATGAATGGGAGCATGGTCTAGCTACAGAACCTCATCCCAAAGTACCGCAGGGTCTGGCAAACCAAGCAGACCTGAGATTCCTTCTGACAGAACGAAGGTAAGATACATAAACACAGGAATGGGAAGAGAAAGGAAGCAACAAGAGAGGAGACGCGAGACAAGAGAGTGAAGGCTTATAAGGGAGTGGAGCGAATATCTCTAGCGGATGATGAACAGAAGGCCACGAGATTGATGCCGAGTGAGCATCTGATAAACCTTTCCCAGGGCCATAATAGAGAGAGAAATCACTGAAAGTTCACAGAAAAAAGAATCTGAGCAGAAGCGGAAACAAAGAAAGAATCCTTGAGAATCGTGAGAGTTCCCTGGTGATATCATGGATTAGCATGGGGGTGGCCAGAGTGCTAAGAATGAATGCATCTGAGCCTATGGTAGGGTGGAAGGATGAATACCCACAGTCAGTTGATTGGCGACAACCTGTAATAGATAAGCGATCTCCTGTCGTGTGTAATTTATCTATAACTGTGTATGAATTGGTTATACTGTGAATGTTTTCAGGAATGTGCATGATTTCTTAATGGATATACTATATCCCTTCTATTTCTGCTTGGTTGTATAATTAAGAAAGTAATAAATTATATGGATAGGACATGCTTTATACTCGTAAATGCTTGTGTCCTGTGGTGGCATAAGCCAGAGTCATGAACTGTGTGTTCTTCGACCGTGAACACAATTTTCATGTACACATGTCAACCTTCCTAATCATTTTGAGTCCCTTGGAGGACGAAGTCTGTTAAGCTCAGGAGAGGTGGTGCAGATATGCACAGGCTCCTTGTGAGGCAAGCAGAGACCGAGACCCACTTAATTCCTAGACTTGATGAATGAGCACAAGGGGTGCGCGAAAGAATCTTCTAAGAGCCAAGTCTAGGAGAAAGAGTGCAAAGCTCTCAAGTCCTTCATAACTGACGAAGCTCAAGAAGGATAGCGAGATTTGAAGTAACTAAAGGGAATATTCTTTCATTTGGAAGATGAACGGACGAGATCCTTTCGAGAGGATCTGAGGTCTGTCATGACCATTAGATTTGAAGAAGGAGCGTAGGCGTTAACGCATCGACTCCTTCAGTATTCACAATTTTGACGGACGTTGGTAGCCATTGTGCAGGGGACAGACCCTATGAAACCCCCGAACCCGAAGTCGCGATGCGACTTGGACAGTAGATTCAAGTATCTATCGGAATCCACATTGACCATTGGATCTGCTAGTTCGAGAGTTTGCGCATAGGGAAGATTACAAGTTGGTGCAACCAAAAACCCTGAAACCTGAATTCACGAGATAATGTGGATCGTTAATCTAAGGATTTATCAGGATCCACCTTGACCGTTGGATCGAGAGGAGGGAGCGATCTAGACTAAGGAACATACGTCCAGATAGTAGAAATAAAGTGCACAGGAAGAATAGATCTAAGACATTGGATTTGGCACACACCAACAGTCGTTGGATCTGGAGGAAGGTGCACAAGACAAGTTTTGATTTGATGGTCACCCATTAAGGAGGACACGTGGCAAGATCTCAGCATTTCGCTGACTCACAGAGAAAGAAGGTCAAAGAGAATAATTGTTTGAACTTGCGATATGCAAAATCACGATTTAATCATGGATGTCCATGAGGACACGTGGCGAGATCTCATCATTTCACTGACTCACAGTGTAGAAAATTCAAAGAGGGCAGTCATGAGAACTCACAATACGTGAAGTTCCGACGCGCCTTGGAGTTATGCTCCAGGTCGTAGGAAATTTTCATATGGACGAAGGCCAAAGGAGGGAGCTAACAGTTGTTAAGCCCTTTCAGTATTTGGGAGTCGAGGAGTCAGGGTTGGCTCACTCACAAAGTCCCGATACACGAATTCGTGAAGAGATCTGGACCATTAGATACAAGAGGAGTGCGAACCGTCAGATTTGGGAGCCCCGAAATTTTGGCATTTCAAGAGTCGGGGATGAGAAGGAGTTCGTGACTTGGAGGTCACAGGTTTTGAAACCACAACGTCATCATAACCTTCCATTGGAAGGATGCATGGTGAATGATCAGTGCTTCGCTGACTTTCACAACAGAGAAGTCAAAGGGAAGAACCATGGGAACTCACGAGTCCTGAGGTCACAATTGGATAAGAGCTGTCTGATCACAGAGGATCTGAGTCGTTGATCTGTGCTAAAAAATGTCATCATTTCAGAAGTCGAGCGGGCAAAGGTGACTCGCATCGGGAATTCCCAATATACAAAACCTCAACGAAGTCTGGATCGTTGATCATTGGAATAACCTGGACTATTGAACAGGGGCAAAGGAATATCGTGGTTTCAGCTATCGGAAAAAGGGAGAAAGTTGCAACGCAACTTCATACGACGCGAAAATCCTGACACGCTTAGGAGTGAGACCCCATAACCTGATTGGATGTCATATGGTGGATGCATAAAGGGAGGAGCTAAAGATCCGTTAACCCTTTTCGGGTATCAGGGATTGAAGGAATCAGGGAACTCAACATTAGGAGTCACGATATCATGAAACACGACATGCCCAGAGGATTGGCCCTAGGTCACCGGACAGAGACACCTGGAGGAGATCTAAGGGAGGAGCTAGAGCCCATTAAGCCCTATTTCAGGTTTCAGGACTTGGAGGAGTCAAGTGTCTTGGAATGAAAATCCTGGTCATCGTGAAATGCGATGTGCCTACTGCGTAGGCATGTGGTCACGTGAAGGGAGCTCAGGCCTAGTGCTTGTCCGCACAGGATGAGTTCATTAGGAGGACCTGTGTATTTGTTGTGGGATTCCAATAGGGAATCGAAGAGATGCTTCAGCTCAAGAATAGGATATGATCCATTGATCGGGATATCAATAAGCCCCGTTGAGTTTGAAGCTTGCAGGATGCATGAGGAAAAAAAAATGAAATTTTTATTTTTCCCCGTCGTGGGTGTGTGACAACACCCCTTTCCGCCCTAGCTTGTAATTAATCATTAGTCATGATTACCATGTTGTGACATGGGAACAATGTAAATGTATTATGGTTTAAACTACCAATGAGTAACTGTGGGGGTGAATTCTTGAAGTACTGGCCATGATATCACTAGAGGAAATAATGGGAAAAACTATGGAGAGGGTGCATTATGTCAAATGACCCCAAATTTCCCTTTGTTGAGGGATAATAAACCTCCTCTGACTCCCAAGGAGGAATCAATTAATGAATAAAGGACCGATGGTTGAACCATCAAACACCCCCATGAATGGAAGCATGGTATGGCTGAAGAATGTTATCCCAAAGTACCATAGGGTTTGGCAGACCCAGGCTGACCCGAGTTTCCTTCTGACAGAAGGGACATGACATAAAGGAGAACCTTCCCAAGGAGGGATGTGTGCAAGGAGGGACGAGCATGCAGAAATATCAGGGGAAGAGGAGGGAACACAAGGCCCTCTAGTGGAGAAATAGTAGAGAATAGAACCTGAGAAGAATGTCGTGAGCTTGATGCTGAGGAAGCATTTGATAAACCTCACAGAGGTTGTGACAGAGAAAGTATCTCTAAGAATTTGGCATAAATTCCATAGTGATATCATGGCTTGGAACGGGGGTGTCCAGAGTGGTAAGAGTGAATTCCTATGAGCCTATGGTTGGGTGGAAAGACAAACACCCACAATCAGTTAGTTGGTTGCAACTTGTAATAGATAAGTATTCTTATACCTTGTGTAATTGAGCTGTAACTGTAAAATAAAGTTGGATATCTTGTGAATGTTTCAAGGATGTGCATTTGTGCTTGATGGATATGCTGTGTTCCTTTATGTTTTCTTGATTTTATACTTAGACAAGTAAGGAACTATATTTTTTGGACATTTTTTGTACACACAAATGCTCGAGCCCTGTAGTGGCTCAAGTTAGAGAAATTGAATTGTGAGTGTGTTGACCCTAGGCATGATTTCGCATGTGCATGTTTACACTTCCCATAATTCTGGGCCTCCTAGATAAGGGAGCTCGTTAAGCTCAAGAAAGGTAGAGTGAAGGTGCACATATCCCACACAAGATACATAGGAGTGGAGAACTCTCTAATTTCTAAACTTCGACACAAACACAAAGAGTGTCTCCTCAATTCATTTGAGGTACTAGTAAGCTCAAGAGGTATAACGCTCTTAGAGTGCAGGAAAGGGGGTGCATCCTCCAGAACTTTCATCCATGTGACCGAGGGTTCAGGCTCACGACCTTAGTGAATTCCCGACCAAGAGCTAAGTGTATATCCAAGGAGAAATTTGGGAGGATCCATATGACCAAGACCTAGGAACCCTAGGGCAAGCTCAAAAGGAGCTTTGGGATGTTACAAATTTACCAATCATGAAGTATTGCGAGCCATATATCCTAGGGTATTCAAGAGTCTCCCTGACCATTGGATCTACACCAGGTCAGCCTGAAGCTAACCACTTCGGGAGAACGTAGGGGTTATAACACCAGAAACCACAAATGTCGGAGTCGCGAAGATGATATCGGTCATTCATAGGAAAAAAATACATGGTAGGAGATATCATGGTCTGGGGACTCAAAAATCCAGAGGAAAACGAGAAGAAACTTATTTTGGAGCAAGAATTTCTAAAGTTACGAAGGCTGGAGTAAATCCTGGCCATTTCCACTAAGGGACGCATGGCGCTAGATCCCGTAGTCCAAGGACTTGGTACTCTGGGGGACTTGAGGTGTGGCATGTCAATAAGATTCGAAGCCCAAAGTAACATTAGTCATGGATCTATGGAGCCTGACCTTTGGATCTAATCTATGGTCAACCTAGTGTTGACCAACTCTAGGAGAAAAGAGGAGTTTGCATCGCAAAACTCCTGAATGTCGAATTCCTGAAGTGCTCGAGAGCCGTATATCTATGAGTATACATGGACAGAGCCTAACCATTAGATCTAGGCTTTGGTCAGCCTGACGTTGACCAACTTCAGGAGTAAGGAGGAAGTCACACCATGGATTCCCCGAACGCCAAAATTACGAAGTAACGGAGGTTGTCGATCCATGGGTTACGTGGACACACCTTGACCATGAGATTGAAGGACTTGGAAGGCTATTGGTCCAGAATGATGTGGCATAGTGACATCATCTAGGGTGACGTGGACCATGATCAACGTGCCACTTGTCACCTGGATTCGTGCATTTTGGAGACCCTATAGGCCCGTTAACACGTGACATGTGTCACCCATTGAAGAAGCCATGTTTCATCTATGCTTTTCCATGTATCACACCTGGCACTTACTGTTTGGTCCATTTGGCGGGATAAGTAGGTGGGACCCACCTTTATTTTCCTTCGCATCTAGTACGTCACCCCATGCGAGGGTGGACCCTTCGAGAGTTCGGGACTCTGGGCATTTGGAATGCAACATCGTGGGTAAGTCAAAATGTCTGAAGGTCGGAGCCACGTGGCAAGCTCATGAGGCTTTGGGAGATAGGAACTCCAGGAGACTAAGGTCATTAGACCGTATACTCCCAAAAGCGTCAAACTTATCCCGTAAGCATATGCGTTAACGTGGAGGGATATCTGTTGTCAGATTATTGGTGGGTGGATTTATGCCATAGCTTTAGGAGCGCTGGAAGCTTCGGGATCTTGGAGAACTCGGGATGATATGTATGGGTCGGGTCCACATAGATTCCATGTGTCTCTTAACCAATAATTTCCCGAAGGAATATGGAAGGGCATTTCTTCCAATCCTGAGCTTAGTTTTGAGTGTGAATACAGTGGTTGGAAAGCTCTTAATGAATAGAACTTGATGGATATCCCAGAAAGAGGATGTGACATGGTTTAGGCAAAATGAAATTATGATGCTCCATCCATAGAAAGGGTACTTAGGGTTTGGGTGTGTTACATGCTCTCGCTAGCACTCAAAGGAACAAAAATAAATTGAGGCTTGATAGTGTATTTATAAACCTTGGGTGATAGCGCATTAAATGTGGGTAACCGACTTTAATATTGGAAGAGATGAAGGAAATTCCTTCGATGTACATCATAGAACTTGATGGAAATTCCTCCGATGTGCATCAAAGAACTTAACACAAAGTGTGCCAAAGTCTGTAGGATAAGATGGAGGGAACTCCTCCGATGACATCGGAGGAGTTTACGTTAACTCCTCTGATGAATCAGAGGAGTTGTAAACAACTTGAGTGACAAAGTCTCATCAGAGAGAGACGCATTAACTCAATAGGGTACATCGGTGGACTTGGGAGGAATTCCTCCGATCTACATCAAAGGAGTTGAGGGTAAATCCTTCGATGTACATCAGAGGAGTTTCATTTAACTTTGTCGAAAAGAAAAAGAAAAAACTTGTTTTTTTGAAAGAAAATTTTCTAAGTGTTTTTTCTTTTGAGAGAAGTAGATTGAAGTAAGGGTAAAATAAAAGGTGTGATTTTATATCTAAGAAAAGTAGTGGTTGGAGGGATATTTCTCAAGTCAAAAAATAAAAGGGTCTCCATTTCTAAAGGAATTTACAAATTAAATACAAGGTAAATGGAGGGTTGTAGTGCCTGGTACAGCACAACTATAAGTGATTATGTATCATGACATAGTCTTCAAAGGATGACTTTGAACCAAGTATAATACCAATAATTTAGAACTTATTCATATTCGAATTATCTCATGGGTTATAGTTTTAAAATATACAATTATAAAGGCCATAAATGATTTCATATGACATGGATATGAATAGGGATAAGGTGTTGAAAAATGATGGGTAATGGAAAATGGGTAGGCTTAATTGTATTGTTGTTTTAAAAAAAAATCAAGTTTATAAAACAAACTTAGAGATAGAGTTTATTAGAGTATATAAATTCCCTAATCCTGAGTGAAAAATCCTTTGAACTTTGAACCTATCCTCCTGAATCCTGTAACAATAAGTGTCTACCAATATAAGTATTGTGAATGGTATTGTTGATCCAATACAATGAAGTCATCTATATTAAAAAAATAATTGGATCCTAGATCTTTAGACAACCAACTATGTTGGATTGATGCACTATTTCTATAACTAGGAAACTTGTAAATATGCTTGAAAAAGATCTGTAATTCTTCAAGTATAAATTGAGACTCGTCAGAGTTGTTTGAATTCTATAATTGAGCCTTAATAGTCTCTTTCATCGTGTAGCCTACAAGTGAGTATAATGACAACATTTTTTTTTTTATCTCTCTCTCTCTCCCTCTCTATTCTTTCAACTTTTGTTTGCCAACTGAACTGGTTTTCAAACAAAACTTGTCCAAATGCAACTATGAAAATGATTTTGTAGTTGATTTTTTTCTTCTTCTTGACAATATGAGCTAGAGATATAGTTTTTTGCAATCATGAAGTCCAATAGTTCCTGTGACCAGGTTTAAGGATAACTGACCATAAAGAGAGGTGACTTTTTCTAGAAATGATTTTCCTATTATTGAGTTCATTGTCACATGTGTGATTATTAGACAAAGAGGAAACGTTCGTGGAGGTTTTTAAACCAACATTTTAGACTTCAAAGAAATGATTCCATCTTCAGGGGATCATCAACGCAGTGATTGAGATGTCAGTAAATGAGGACAATCTAGTCTTATAAATATGTGATCAACAACATCTAAAGTGAGGTCGACTCTATTTTACATCGGAAAAATTAATTATATGTTGTCTTTAATTGGTTAATAACATGATTCCAAGCATTGTTGGGTTTCATACCATCATCCTTTTTTAGGGTGTTGTCTCTTTTTTAGATTTCGACAACTTCCCTTATTCTTCACTTCATATAATGATCCTACCTCACTAACAACCTTGTATTATCCATACATATATGATGGGTAGTGTTGTGAGAGTGATCAATGAGCGTTTATTTATAAGAACAATCTCATATGTTTGAAGAGTGTTCTTTTAAGCATACATGTAGAGAGCCCTTTCCCGAGTCAACCATGATTTTGATGGTGTTTGCATGAGTGAAGACAATCTTGATGTTTCTTCTTCTTGGGATTTTGGCAATTTGATCCATGGTCTCATTGATATCTGATAATGTGATTTTTGGGATCTCCACTTCCTAAGAGAGTGTCCTCTATTGATCCCTGAGGATTTATTTACCAATTCTCCCATTATTGTAACCATTTGTTCTAAATACATTTATGAGGTGATCTCTACATGTACTCTTAAAACAACATGCTTCAGACACATGAAAAGGTCATTCTTATAAATCATCTCTCACTAATCACTCTCACAACACTGCCCATAATTTATGTATGGATAATACAATGTTTTTAGTAAGGGAGGAGCACTATATGAAGAGAATAAAAAGGGAATCTACAGAAATTGAGAAAAGAGAAAACACCATCAACAAGGGAAATGGCTGGAAACTCAACAATGCTTGGAATCTTATCATTAAGAAATTAAAGAGGACATATAATTAATTTTTCCAATGTAAAATAGAGATGACCTCACATTAGATGTTGTTGATCACGTATTTATATGACCGGATCTTCCTCATTTCCTCTCATCTCAATCATTGCATTGATGATCCCTTGAAGATGGAATCATTTCTTTGAATTTTGAAATGTTGGGTTAAAAACCTCCACGCAGGTTTCCTCTCTGTCTAATTATTTTCCTTTTCAACTCCTTGAGTAACTCCTTTTGAGTTTTTTTGGATATTTTCAATGGTAGGTTGGGGACCAGGTTCAACAATTTCTAATTCTAATTTATACTTTGGAACTTGGTGGATCATAAAAATACAATTGATGAATCCATTAAAATGACTTATATATAATGATCAATCAACAAAATTGAGTGATATTTGAGGGACCCAATGATGGCTTATTCAGTTATGGAACGTAATAATAAAAAGATAATCTTATAAATACATGATCCAAAACTTAAAGGTAATTCACAAGTATAATAACAAGACAACTTTGTCTCGCAAGACCAATTGTATCAATACTAGTATGTAGTATATTCTTATATTGTGAAGGAACCATGCTTTTATGGACCATGTTATAAGTGCAATGTGTATAAAAAAATATGGAACCTTTTTCTAAAGTAGCAATTTTATAAGGAAATTCCCAACAACATACATTCCATTGCTAGGTTCAAACAATGGTTGTCCTATTTTTTACTTTAACACCATGTTCTGGATTTAATATAACTTAGGTGTAGGTCCCTTTTCTTCTTTTCTAAACTTGATTTTATAAGTGAAAAACTATTCACTTTGTCTTTTGTTATTACCTTATCATAATTTTCACACCATCTTCTCAATGTATTGTTTGTACATACTTGGCCTTTTGCCTTCTTCCTGATATTCATCACAAGAATATCATTCATAGATTTCATCATCCGATTCAAAATTTCCCTCCATTGTTAGAATATAAACCCATGTCTACTCAATTTTTTCCTCTACATACAAGGTTGGCTTTGACCCTAGGTTCTTTTGTGAGTAGTCATTAGAAAAATGACATAATTTTCCATAAATATAACATCCCTTTTTATTAGCTTTCTTATTTTTATCCAGCTGATATCCTTCACGAAAAGGCCTTTTCTTCCAATAATTCTTTTTGTATTTTTTGTATTTATTTGAAGATTTTCTTAACCAAAGTTTTCTTTCATTTGGAAGTTATTTTTTCTATTTCTAGTTTGCCATATATTTCCACATAAGATAACATTTACAATCTTTTGGGTCAGCAATATGTTTGTTTTATATTACCTTTTTAATGGATTTTTTATCCATACTAAAGTATTTTGGGTAAAAACATGAATCCCTGATAGTATTTTACGAGAACATTTTATTCAAACATATATTACTAGATTCCAAACATTCACTAAAATATTAATCTCAAAACATTTATGAAAAATAAGTGAAGCATTGTTACAAACTATGTACTTGTGCATTGTAAAAAAAAACAATATCAAAATTGGATAGTTAAAAATGAAAAAGTTGGAGTCACCTAACAAGACTATTCAGATTATCTTATGGAAAATAGGTTAAATATTCATGTGGATTCATGGTTTTACCCTTTATAATATTTGTTCCACAATTTCACCATTTTGTTTTGCATCCTAATGTCAACATTTTCAAAAATGGTATGTGACGATCTAATTGTCAGATTTTGCTTTATGACATTATTTTTTGGCCACTCTAGAATGCTAATTTGTCATAATCAATCATGAATTTTTTGAATACTTTGAGATTAAATAATTCCATTCCCATTAGGATTCTAATATCACTATCATTTGATATTTATTTATACAATCCAAATGAAACCACAATGGCTTTCTTAAGAGAATCAATATTTGTAATATGTACTTTATAAAAAAAGATTTCCTCTCATAGGAGTTATATGCTCATATTTATACTCATTTTCGAATAGAGGTAGTTTTACCATTTATAAAATTAATATACCTTCAAATTGATATATGGCACATTCTTTTATCTCATCATTTGTAAATTCATTGTTTTCCTAAATTAACTAACAAATAATTTTTGCAATATCTTTTCTTTAATTCTTGCAATATCTTTTCTTTTTAACTAAATTGTCTTAATATAATTGTAGATTTTAAGAAAATTTGATATGCAATTTCTCATTTGATTTTTTTCTTTTTCTTTTTAACTATATAATTGTAGATTTAAAGAAGATTTGATATACAATTTCTCATTTGATTTTGGAGAGTTTGCACATTTTACTATGTAAAAGCTAGGAAATGGTTCTACCTTAGATACCGTGTTTAGCCAATGTCTTTATCTTTTTATTTATCTTACCTTCTCAAGCAATTATGTCACTTTTGTCATTTTTTTTTCAAACTTATCTAACATTTCTATATTCTACTTTTGTCAAAAAAAAATTGTGTATACTTATATAACATTTCTATATTCTTGACTAATGTATTGTACATCTTTTTGAAGTCATTGCAAATATTTCTAGCCTAAATGTATCTACAACACCAGATGATCAATTCTAGTGCCATTACCTTTTAGTACATGTATCTACAACAACAGTTGAAGAAGATGCCTCAATTCTAGTGCCATTACCTTTTAGTTTGGAAATATTCATTTTGAGACTTTGGAATTCATTATCCAACCGTCGTTTTTGTACCATAATATGGTCCACTACATGGTGTGAAAAAATAATCCATTTTTATTTGCCAATTGTTTTATCTTTGTTCAATCATTGGAAAGTTGTCTCCTTATATGCTCATAATTGGTTTTTCTTGCAACTTCCATTTATTGGACTAGGGCTCCCTAAACGTTTTCCATGTTTTAGAAGAATAAGAATAAGCTCTCTCAAACCTAACATGAGAAACATGGACATCTAGGTAATCTATGGAAAGGATTTGGATGGAATATTTTCATCTTTTTGAGGTCTCTTCATCAAGTTGTTTTGACACATGTTGAGAGGAGGTTGAATTTGGTCAAAATAAGTCCAAAATTTAATTATTGTTAATTTTCTAATTGTAGGCTTGGGTTTAATAGATATCTCTCTTATTATGAAATTTCTTTTTTAGGCAATCTTTTTTAGACATAAATTGTCTCTAGGTATTTCTTATCTATATATTATTTAATTTTAGGGATATTGAGTGCAACATATCCATGGATATCTATGGTTCTACCATACACTATCCGAGTTTTTCAACTATTGGAAATCTTATTCTTCGGGGTAGATTGGTATTGGTCAAGAATGTGATGTGAAATTTAAATATTTCTCATCCATTAACATTAAGATATGATACTTTGAGTTTTAATTTCTCTCCTCTTAGTTCTATGCACATCAATAATCTATGTGGAGTAATACTTGAGTGGGCCTAATGGTTAAGAACATGTGTTTCCTCTTAAGTGGTCACAAGTTCAAATCCAGAGGGGGGTAGGGTATGTATAGCTCCATAGACTTTACCAGTCAAAAGTGTAGGAATACATGGGTGACTCCTGATCAGTTGTTGTGATATCAACCTTAAATAGAAAATTTTAATTTGTTTGATTGTATAATTCTTTCAAAAGACCATGAGGAAATGCATACTAATCATTGCTATTAGTAATAATGGATTTTTCTTTATACATATTGATAAGATTGTTAACACTAGATAAAGAAGTACTAAAGGTGGATTCAAAACTAGTGAATATATATATTTTTTTCCATTAGAGAAACTTTGTGTAAGATGTTATAGGTATGAAAAGGAGATCATAAATCAAGATTCCACTACAAAGGAACTACTAGTCTTACCATACCTCTCCAGAGCCTACCCCTAACTTCAAGTATTGACAAAATAGTTTCATTGTCTATAAATAAACTTCAATCTACAAATAGTGAGAGGAAATACTAAACCCAATGCACAAACAATTTGTATGCATGAAAACTAATGCACTTTAATCATAGTGTTTTTGTACTTGTGTTGACTCAATTCTTGTATTAGTTCACTTGTATCAATTCTTGTATTAGTTCATTTGCATTGCATATAGAGTGAAATGGGATAAATTTCTAGTAGCTCATAGGACTAGCACAGCCACAAGTCACTTGTGACCGGTGAATGTTGAAATAACCGATCCCTGGGTATTAAATAACTGCAGAACCCTGTGCAATAAATAACCGACATGGTAAGACGATGCGGTAAGAGCTCTAGACAAGAAAATCCCGCCTAGTAAATAATAGTTGGAGTAAAAATCGTGGCTGGTAAACTTGGGCTTTTAAGAAAATGAAACATTAATCACTCAGAGGTGGCAATCAACTAGCCATCATAGTAAATTTTAAATATGATTAAGTAAACATAAAAAAATAAACATGTAAACGGATGTCTTTATAATAGTGAGGAAGTTAGTCGTTGAAATCCCAACCATTGATTTATTGGGACGACTAAGAATATTCCAACAATATTTAATCTTGTCCATACAAAACTGATTAAGTACTAAAAACATATTAAATGTGCCCATTATCAATAAGTGTACGCCTTTTGACATAATTACTAAAAAATGACAAAATATGAATATCGTAAATCTTCGCCTCAATTTAACCCTTGTATCTCCAATTGTCAAGTGAACTCTCATTTTCTATGCGTAATTATCAAATCTCAAGATATACTAGTTTTCTAGAAAGTTCTTACTAATGGGACCACAGACTTAATGCCAAGTATTATGAGAATCCGTTGAGAAGATTATATTCCTTTAATGCAAGTAAGTTATGAAATGCAATGCAAATTCATTTTTTATTTTCTTAGACACTGGGAAGGCACAAAGAAAAGAACATACTATGGCTATCTAAATGTAAAAAGGAAGATAATAGAAATATAAATAAAATATAGAGAACCTCGGAGTATCCTATGAGAGGCTCGATCTTCAAGTAGCTGTGATACTAGTTAGAGAAAGCTCTCTCCAACATTCACCTTAATTGGCTTCAATATTAATATAAAATGAATTCTTACAAAGAAATAGGATTCTTTCTATAAGCACAACAACTTAGATTTATCTTTTAAATCTAGATCTTCTGAGAATTTAGGTTTGCATCTATTTTTTTATAACTTTTATAATTAACACTACTTTTTTTTTTAATGTTATTGATATACAGGGCGTCTGTCAAAGATCTTCTGAGATTTGCATCTATTTTTTTTTTATAACTTTTATAATTAACAACACTAACATATCAATATGACTCATTAATGTGTTGTTTTTTTAATGTTCTTTATATGTGACGTCTATCAAACACATTCATGATGTTAAGATATATACGAATACTGGAATAAGAAAGAACAATGCAAAAGGTCCACATCAATATAAGTATGATATATATCTAGAAAATTAATTAATTTATAATATATATATCTCAAAATTTAATTAAACAATGTTACAAGTCGTCAGTGATGGTCTCTCGAAATTTTTTTTGAACAAAAAATTATTTATCATATTGATATATAATTGTTTATAAAACATACCATAATAAAGACAAAGTATGTCCGAAAATCATGCTAATAAACTATTACAGTCCGTGATGAAATTGAAATGACAACATATATAAATCATGTAGCTAAAGCATAATAGACATTTTTGACAAAAAGTATGTCTGACTTCTCACCCTCAATCCACTTCAAGTCATCTTTTGATATTTCCTGATGTTGGACCCGCGAGCCAATTAATGTCCTACACAATAAATCCCATTCCTTTTCCAAATATCTAGAGAGTCCTAGTTCGTCACTCTCTTTCCACTGCAAGGAGAAAATGTCTGGCCTGATAAAGAAAAGTTAAGTTTTTTTATGTTTTAAAGAAGATAGGATTTCTTGAGACATAATAGAAGTACTCCCCAGTTCCATAATCATATCTTTACCAATTAATACAGAATAACCAGACCTCGGGCTCCAACTCAACCAATGAGTAATTAGATGAACAAATTTTAATAGATTTTTCCAGGTCTGTGAAGCAGAAGGCAATCTAAAAGAAGTCGATCTGAGCCAAGTTGCTACCGAGCAATAAGGGAGGTATTTATCTTTTATGACTCTATGCCAGATACCCTCATTCATCAACACACACCATAAAGTATTTTCCGCAAGCGCTTTATTGAAAAGATAAATGTTCTTAATCAATCCCCCAACTGAAAAAATACTTTGGTTTTGCAATTTTCTCTCATCTACAAAGATGAAGATGTTGTTTTTCACTACATTCCTTCCAAAGGAAGTTGAACATTGATTGTCTAATCTTGTTGAGGATAGAAACCAGAATAACAACCAAAACCATCCAATAAACTGGTTGACTTTCAAGCACAACTTTTATAAGAATAAAGGGCCCTCCAAGAGACAACCACCTATTACACTAATGGCCAATTCTTTTTTCAATTTTTGCAAGTAACCATCTCTAATATTCGGCCTTGTACATTCCTGACTTATACCAATGGCCAATTCTTTTTTCAATCTGCAATCTTTAGCCTTGTACATTCCTGACTTATAGCCAAGATTGGTTAGAAAATTTTGAAGGAAACACTTCTTTGAATTTTTCTAAAACCTCCCCTTGAATATGAGCGTAATGAAAGGTGGACTTTGTCATAGAAAATTTTCATCCACAAATAGAAGATGGAGGATCCGTACTATTCTGGAGACCTTCACTGTCGTCCACTTTCCTTCAACCTGGCCTTTCTTTAGGAGCAGACTAATACCCTCCATTACTAAAATAAACAACAACGGTGATAATGGGCAACCTTGTCTCATGGCACTCTAGAAAAAAGAAGTAGTCTCCCCATTTAACAAAACTGCAAAAGTTGACTAACTGCTAAGACAACTCATTAACAACTCATTATAAATTAAGATCAATCTTAAATAACCCAGTTAATAGAGTCATAAGTCTTCTTTAAATCTAGTTTTAAAACTAAAGCCTTCAAGTTTTTCATCTTTATGTTATGTAGACATTCCAAGAGCATCTCGAGTCTATCTCCTTTAGAAACCCCAATTATTGCTCTTCATACAAAGAAAAGGTTTAATCCTATTAGCAATAATCTTTTCTTATAAGGTTATAGCACAAAGAAACAGGTCTAAAATCATGAAATGAAGTAGGTTTACTATATTGTTAAATTCTATAATTTTTCGCAAGTTGTCACGGCTCTAACATTAATTAGTCTTAAAGGATCATCTAGATAAATAGCTTACGGATCCACACATTATAAACTTCCCCGTCGTTACTCTATTTTGCAGAATATACAACCTTCTACCCACTGATTTTGATTTTAAAATCACGCAAAATATACGGCCTTGTACCCACTGATTTTGATTTTAAAATCACCAACAATATCAAAGTGATACTGTATGCACCCAGTCTACCTTCTGTTTGATATATTCGTTTCTATGAGTCAATCTAAAAGATGTAGATATTGAGAAAACACAATATCACAAGCACAATGAAACAAATGCAAAACCAACAACCTTCTACAAAAAGAGACATTGATCTTATTGATCTGCTTGTTGATTACATTGAAGAGCTCCTCTATTTATAATAGGTTGATAGGAGACAACATTGATAAAGGTATATGGAAGGTAGATGGATAAATCTCTCATGAAGTAATGAGACAAGTAGATGGATGGGAAATTTACCCACTCCAGTGATAAGTCAAAGAAGCACATGGTGATTATCCATAAACAACCAAGAAAGGATGACATGTTGTCCTACCTATCCTAAGTAAAATTATACATCAACA
>ML826682.1:63069-84407 GCA_009831015.1 Picea engelmannii
ACTGAGGAAATGTGTCCCAAGACACAGGAGGAGATAGAATACATGTCCAGGGTCCCATATTCATCAGCAGTTGGCAACTTGATGTATGCAATGGTTTGCACAAGACCAGATATTGCACATGCAGTGGGAGTTGTGAGCATATATATGAACAATCCAGGTAAAGAACATTGGGAGGCAGTAAAGTGGATTCTCAAATATTTGAGAGGTACTGCTACTCACGCATTATGTTTTAGAGGTTAGACACTTTTCTACAGGGATATGTTGATTCAGATATGGCAGGTGATAAAGACAGTAGGAGGAGCACCACAAGGTATGTTTTTACTATAGGTGGAACAACAGTAAGTTGGATTTCGAAACTACAAAAGGTTGTTGCACTTTCAACAATAGAGGAAGAATATGTTGCTGCTACAGAGGCTAGTAAAGAGATGATTTGGTTACAGAGGTTTATGGAGGAATTGGAAAAGAAGCAAGAGAATAGCAGGTTGTACTGTGACAGTGAAAGTTCCATTCATCTTGCAAAGAACTCAGCCTTCCATTCGAAGACTAAGCATATACAGTTGAGGTACCACTTCATACGATCTACTTTGGAAGATGGACATTTGAATTTGGAAAAGATACACACTAGCCAAAATCCTGCAGACATGTTCACAAAGGGAATAACAAGGGAGAAACTGAGTTCTTGCTCAGTTTTAGTTGGTCTTCAAGAATGAAGATGAAGATGAGAAATTTTCCAGGTCCAAGAAGGTTTAGAGTCCATCATATACAACAGCGGTGGAGTTGTTGAGATTAGTCTCGAAGTGGGAGATTGTTGGTTGTGGAGCCTGATTATCTTCCTGATTCAGAGGTCTTTTACTTTCAGCCTTGTTTATACCCCATGAAGTATTTACACCCCAGAAGTATGTACACTCTTCCACGCGGGGGAGTGCATAGGGGGGGTACCCCATCTACGGGGTCCGGGGGGGATATTCCCCTAGTTGGGGGGTCTAGGGGAAAGCGGGCCTCCAGTGGGGGTTCGGGGGCGAAGCCCCCAAAGGAAAACTTGCCTTGTAAATGTATATTGTAATTTCATTGTAAATCTGGATAGTTTATTATAAGGTCGCAGATCTAATGATAGAGATTATGTTAGGGTTTTTTTCCCTAGAAGGAAACCCTATTTTATGAGGGAAATGTATTGCGGCTATGATTGATGGAGAATATTGTATTCTGAGATAGGAGACTGTGAGAGAAAGAAGAGTAAGTTACAGCGGGTTTTGTTGTAGGTTGTATCCCTTCATTTGCTGGATAATAATAAAGGAAGGACCTAACAATTTCTCTGGTGGACGTAGCCCACACTGGGTGAACCACGTAAATTTGTGTCTCTCTTGTATTGTGTATCTTCTGTGTTTTGTTTCCGTATTTGTTTTATTTTATTGCTCTGCGGTCCTATTTTTCTAACAGATGATTTAATTCTCACAGGGAGTTATTCATCTATGATTCAGAGTATTCAACAAGCATTGATGGGACAGTTCAATATGATAGATCTGGGGCTTCTACATTATTTTTTCGGTATCCAGGTTCTTCAGTCTTTTGAAGGAATCTCCATTTTTCAGCAGAAGTATGCTCTTGATTTACTTCAATGCTTTGGCATGGTTGATTGCAAACCTTCCCCTACTCCATTTCAGTCAGGAGTCACACTTTCTACCTATTTCTCCTCACCACGTGTTAATCCTTCAGTGTATCGACAACTGATTGGGAGTTTGTTGTATCTGACTCATACACGTCTTGACATATCTTTTGCAATAGGACTTGCCTCTCGGTTCTCTCAAGATCCTCATGAGAGTCACTGGAAGGAAGCTAAACACATTATGAGGTACATTCAGGGTACTACCAATTTTGGTATTCAGTACTCTTCTGGTGCTTCTCAGCTTGTGGTATTCATTGACTCTGATTGGGCTGGTTTGGTTGATGATCAAAAGTCCACATCTGGATTTGTCTATTGTCTTGGCTCCACGCCTATTACATGGTCTTGCAAAAAGCAATCTGTAATTGCTTTATCCTCTGCAGAAGCTGAGTATCGTGTTGCAATTCTTGCAAGTCAGAAGATTCTTTGTCTTCGACAGCTGCTTACAGAGTTTGGCATTCAGAAGGATCGTTCCACTACTCTTTGGTGTGATAATCAGAGTGCCATACACATTTCTCACAACCCAGTGGAACATCAACAGACCAAACACATTGAGATCCACATGCATTTCATTCGCCAACCCATCCAGGATGGTGTTCTCAACCTGGAATATTTTCCTACTGAAGCGCAAGTTGCTGACATCTTCAGTAAACCTTTGGCATCACATCGCTTTATACAACTACGATTGATGCTTAGCGTGAAAGAAGTTGTCTCTAGGGAGTTATCTTAAGACCTCCTACCTTCATTTTTTTGTTGTTTTCTCTCTTTAGGGGAGGAGTTTTTTCCTACGGGTTTTCTCCTTTTCTCCACTTATGAGAGTTTGTATTGGGTACCTTAGTAGGCCTAGTAGCCATGATCCATATATTTTGTTCTTTTTTTACTTCCCTAAGTTGCACTTATGGGGGGATGTTGATGTATAATTTTACTTAGGATAGGTAGGACAACATGTCATCCTTTCTTGGTTGTTTATGGATAATCACCATGTGCTTCTTTGACTTATCACTGGAGTGGGTAAATTTCCCATCCATCTACTTGTCTCATTACTTCATGAGAGATTTATCCATCTACCTTCCATATACCTTTATCAATGTTGTCTCCTATCAACCTATTATAAATAGAGGAGCTCTTCAATGTAATCAACAAGCAGATCAATAAGATCAATGTCTCTTTTTGTAGAAGGTTGTTGGTTTTGCATTTGTTTCATTGTGCTTGTGATATTGTGTTTTCTCAATATCTACATCTTTTAGATTGACTCATAGAAACGAATATATCAAACAGAAGGTAGACTGGGTGCATACAGTATCACTTTGATATTGTTGGTGATTTTAAAATCAAAATCAGTGGGTACAAGGCCGTATATTTTGCGTGATTTTAAAATCAAAATCAGTGGGTAGAAGGTTGTATATTCTGCAAAATAGAGTAACGACGGGGAAGTTTATAATGTGTGGATCCGTAAGCTATTTATCTAGATGATCCTTTAAGACTAATTAATGTTAGAGCCGTGACAACTTGCGAAAAATTATAGAATTTAACAATATAGTAAACCTACTTCATTTCATGATTTTAGACCTGTTTCTTTGTGCTATAACCTTATAAGAAAAGATTATTGCTAATAGGATTAAACCTTTTCTTTGTATGAAGAGCAATAATTGGGGTTTCTAAAGGAGATAGACTCGAGATGCTCTTGGAATGTCTACATAACATAAAGATGAAAAACTTGAAGGCTTTAGTTTTAAAACTAGATTTAAAGAAGACTTATGACTCTATTAACTGGGTTATTTAAGATTGATCTTAATTTATAATGAGTTGTTAATGAGTTGTCTTAGCAGTTAGTCAACTTTTGCAGTTTTGTTAAATGGGGAGACTACTTCTTTTTTCTAGAGTGCCATGAGACAAGGTTGCCCATTATCACCGTTGTTGTTTATTTTAGTAATGGAGGGTATTAGTCTGCTCCTAAAGAAAGGCCAGGTTGAAGGAAAGTGGACGACAGTGAAGGTCTCCAGAATAGTACGGATCCTCCATCTTCTATTTGTGGATGAAAATTTTCTATGACAAAGTCCACCTTTCATTACGCTCATATTCAAGGGGAGGTTTTAGAAAAATTCAAAGAAGTGTTTCCTTCAAAATTTTCTAACCAATCTTGGCTATAAGTCAGGAATGTACAAGGCTAAAGATTGCAGATTGAAAAAAGAATTGGCCATTGGTATAAGTCAGGAATGTACAAGGCCGAATATTAGAGATGGTTACTTGCAAAAATTGAAAAAAGAATTGGCCATTAGTGTAATAGGTGGTTGTCTCTTGGAGGGCCCTTTATTCTTATAAAAGTTGTGCTTGAAAGTCAACCAGTTTATTGGATGGTTTTGGTTGTTATTCTGGTTTCTATCCTCAACAAGATTAGACAATCAATGTTCAACTTCCTTTGGAAGGAATGTAGTGAAAAACAACATCTTCATCTTTGTAGATGAGAGAAAATTGCAAAACCAAAGTATTTTTTCAGTTGGGGGATTGATTAAGAACATTTATCTTTTCAATAAAGCGCTTGCGGAAAATACTTTATGGTGTGTGTTGATGAATGAGGGTATCTGGCATAGAGTCATAAAAGATAAATACCTCCCTTATTGCTCGGTAGCAACTTGGCTCAGATCGACTTCTTTTAGATTGCCTTCTGCTTCACAGACCTGGAAAAATCTATTAAAATTTGTTCATCTAATTACTCATTGGTTGAGTTGGAGCCCGAGGTCTGGTTATTCTGTATTAATTGGTAAAGATATGATTATGGAACTGGGGAGTACTTCTATTATGTCTCAAGAAATCCTATCTTCTTTAAAACATAAAAAAACTTAACTTTTCTTTATCAGGCCAGACATTTTCTCCTTGCAGTGGAAAGAGAGTGACGAACTAGGACTCTCTAGATATTTGGAAAAGGAATGGGATTTATTGTGTAGGACATTAATTGGCTCGCGGGTCCAACATCAGGAAATATCAAAAGATGACTTGAAGTGGATTGAGGGTGAGAAGTCAGACATACTTTTTGTCAAAAATGTCTATTATGCTTTAGCTACATGATTTATATATGTTGTCATTTCAATTTCATCACGGACTGTAATAGTTTATTAGCATGATTTTCGGACATACTTTGTCTTTATTATGGTATGTTTTATAAACAATTATATATCAATATGATAAATAATTTTTTGTTCAAAAAAAATTTCGAGAGACCATCACTGACGACTTGTAACATTGTTTAATTAAATTTTGAGATATATATATTATAAATTAATTAATTTTCTAGATATATATCATACTTATATTGATGTGGACCTTTTGCATTGTTCTTTCTTATTCCAGTATTCGTATATATCTTAACATCATGAATGTGTTTGATAGACGTCACATATAAAGAACATTAAAAAAACAACACATTAATGAGTCATATTGATATGTTAGTGTTGTTAATTATAAAAGTTATAAAAAAAAAATAGATGCAAATCTCAGAAGATCTTTGACAGACGCCCTGTATATCAATAACATTAAAAAAAAAAGTAGTGTTAATTATAAAAGTTATAAAAAAATAGATGCAAACCTAAATTCTCAGAAGATCTAGATTTAAAAGATAAATCTAAGTTGTTGTGCTTATAGAAAGAATCCTATTTCTTTGTAAGAATTCATTTTATATTAATATTGAAGCCAATTAAGGTGAATGTTGGAGAGAGCTTTCTCTAACTAGTATCACAGCTACTTGAAGATCGAGCCTCTCATAGGATACTCCGAGGTTCTCTATATTTTATTTATATTTCTATTATCTTCCTTTTTACATTTAGATAGCCATAGTATGTTCTTTTCTTTGTGCCTTCCCAGTGTCTAAGAAAATAAAAAATGAATTTGCATTGCATTTCATAACTTACTTGCATTAAAGGAATATAATCTTCTCAACGGATTCTCATAATACTTGGCATTAAGTCTGTGGTCCCATTAGTAAGAACTTTCTAGAAAACTAGTATATCTTGAGATTTGATAATTACGCATAGAAAATGAGAGTTCACTTGACAATTGGAGATACAAGGGTTAAATTGAGGCGAAGATTTACGATATTCATATTTTGTCATTTTTTAGTAATTATGTCAAAAGGCGTACACTTATTGATAATGGGCACATTTAATATGTTTTTAGTACTTAATCAGTTTTGTATGGACAAGATTAAATATTGTTGGAATATTCTTAGTCGTCCCAATAAATCAATGGTTGGGATTTCAACGACTAACTTCCTCACTATTATAAAGACATCCGTTTACATGTTTATTTTTTTATGTTTACTTAATCATATTTAAAATTTACTATGATGGCTAGTTGATTGCCACCTCTGAGTGATTAATGTTTCATTTTCTTAAAAGCCCAAGTTTACCAGCCACGATTTTTACTCCAACTATTATTTACTAGGCGGGATTTTCTTGTCTAGAGCTCTTACCGCATCGTCTTACCATGTCGGTTATTTATTGCACAGGGTTCTGCAGTTATTTAATACCCAGGGATCGGTTATTTCAACATTCACCGGTCACAAGTGACTTGTGGCTGTGCTAGTCCTATGAGCTACTAGAAATTTATCCCATTTCACTCTATATGCAATGCAAATGAACTAATACAAGAATTGATACAAGTGAACTAATACAAGAATTGAGTCAACACAAGTACAAAAACACTATGATTAAAGTGCATTAGTTTTCATGCATACAAATTGTTTGTGCATTGGGTTTAGTATTTCCTCTCACTATTTGTAGATTGAAGTTTATTTATAGACAATGAAACTATTTTGTCAATACTTGAAGTTAGGGGTAGGCTCTGGAGAGGTATGGTAAGACTAGTAGTTCCTTTGTAGTGGAATCTTGATTTATGATCTCCTTTTCATACCTATAACATCTTACACAAAGTTTCTCTAATGGAAAAAAATATATATATTCACTAGTTTTGAATCCACCTTTAGTACTTCTTTATCTAGTGTTAACAATCTTATCAATATGTATAAAGAAAAATCCATTATTACTAATAGCAATGATTAGTATGCATTTCCTCATGGTCTTTTGAAAGAATTATACAATCAAACAAATTAAAATTTTCTATTTAAGGTTGATATCACAACAACTGATCAGGAGTCACCCATGTATTCCTACACTTTTGACTGGTAAAGTCTATGGAGCTATACATACCCTACCCCCCTCTGGATTTGAACTTGTGACCACTTAAGAGGAAACACATGTTCTTAACCATTAGGCCCACTCAAGTATTACTCCACATAGATTATTGATGTGCATAGAACTAAGAGGAGAGAAATTAAAACTCAAAGTATCATATCTTAATGTTAATGGATGAGAAATATTTAAATTTCACATCACATTCTTGACCAATACCAATCTACCCCGAAGAATAAGATTTCCAATAGTTGAAAAACTCGGATAGTGTATGGTAGAACCATAGATATCCATGGATATGTTGCACTCAATATCCCTAAAATTAAATAATATATAGATAAGAAATACCTAGAGACAATTTATGTCTAAAAAAGATTGCCTAAAAAAGAAATTTCATAATAAGAGAGATATCTATTAAACCCAAGCCTACAATTAGAAAATTAACAATAATTAAATTTTGGACTTATTTTGACCAAATTCAACCTCCTCTCAACATGTGTCAAAACAACTTGATGAAGAGACCTCAAAAAGATGAAAATATTCCATCCAAATCCTTTCCATAGATTACCTAGATGTCCATGTTTCTCATGTTAGGTTTGAGAGAGCTTATTCTTATTCTTCTAAAACATGGAAAACGTTTAGGGAGCCCTAGTCCAATAAATGGAAGTTGCAAGAAAAACCAATTATGAGCATATAAGGAGACAACTTTCCAATGATTGAACAAAGATAAAACAATTGGCAAATAAAAATGGATTATTTTTTCACACCATGTAGTGGACCATATTATGGTACAAAAACGACGGTTGGATAATGAATTCCAAAGTCTCAAAATGAATATTTCCAAACTAAAAGGTAATGGCACTAGAATTGAGGCATCTTCTTCAACTGTTGTTGTAGATACATGTACTAAAAGGTAATGGCACTAGAATTGATCATCTGGTGTTGTAGATACATTTAGGCTAGAAATATTTGCAATGACTTCAAAAAGATGTACAATACATTAGTCAAGAATATAGAAATGTTATATAAGTATACACAATTTTTTTTTGACAAAAGTAGAATATAGAAATGTTAGATAAGTTTGAAAAAAAAATGACAAAAGTGACATAATTGCTTGAGAAGGTAAGATAAATAAAAAGATAAAGACATTGGCTAAACACGGTATCTAAGGTAGAACCATTTCCTAGCTTTTACATAGTAAAATGTGCAAACTCTCCAAAATCAAATGAGAAATTGTATATCAAATCTTCTTTAAATCTACAATTATATAGTTAAAAAGAAAAAGAAAAAAATCAAATGAGAAATTGCATATCAAATTTTCTTAAAATCTACAATTATATTAAGACAATTTAGTTAAAAAGAAAAGATATTGCAAGAATTAAAGAAAAGATATTGCAAAAATTATTTGTTAGTTAATTTAGGAAAACAATGAATTTACAAATGATGAGATAAAAGAATGTGCCATATATCAATTTGAAGGTATATTAATTTTATAAATGGTAAAACTACCTCTATTCGAAAATGAGTATAAATATGAGCATATAACTCCTATGAGAGGAAATCTTTTTTTATAAAGTACATATTACAAATATTGATTCTCTTAAGAAAGCCATTGTGGTTTCATTTGGATTGTATAAATAAATATCAAATGATAGTGATATTAGAATCCTAATGGGAATGGAATTATTTAATCTCAAAGTATTCAAAAAATTCATGATTGATTATGACAAATTAGCATTCTAGAGTGGCCAAAAAATAATGTCATAAAGCAAAATCTGACAATTAGATCGTCACATACCATTTTTGAAAATGTTGACATTAGGATGCAAAACAAAATGGTGAAATTGTGGAACAAATATTATAAAGGGTAAAACCATGAATCCACATGAATATTTAACCTATTTTCCATAAGATAATCTGAATAGTCTTGTTAGGTGACTCCAACTTTTTCATTTTTAACTATCCAATTTTGATATTGTTTTTTTTTACAATGCACAAGTACATAGTTTGTAACAATGCTTCACTTATTTTTCATAAATGTTTTGAGATTAATATTTTAGTGAATGTTTGGAATCTAGTAATATATGTTTGAATAAAATGTTCTCGTAAAATACTATCAGGGATTCATGTTTTTACCCAAAATACTTTAGTATGGATAAAAAATCCATTAAAAAGGTAATATAAAACAAACATATTGCTGACCCAAAAGATTGTAAATGTTATCTTATGTGGAAATATATGGCAAACTAGAAATAGAAAAAATAACTTCCAAATGAAAGAAAACTTTGGTTAAGAAAATCTTCAAATAAATACAAAAAATACAAAAAGAATTATTGGAAGAAAAGGCCTTTTCGTGAAGGATATCAGCTGGATAAAAATAAGAAAGCTAATAAAAAGGGATGTTATATTTATGGAAAATTATGTCATTTTTCTAATGACTACTCACAAAAGAACCTAGGGTCAAAGCCAACCTTGTATGTAGAGGAAAAAATTGAGTAGACATGGGTTTATATTCTAACAATGGAGGGAAATTTTGAATCGGATGATGAAATCTATGAATGATATTCTTGTGATGAATATCAGGAAGAAGGCAAAAGGCCAAGTATGTACAAACAATACATTGAGAAGATGGTGTGAAAATTATGATAAGGTAATAACAAAAGACAAAGTGAATAGTTTTTCACTTATAAAATCAAGTTTAGAAAAGAAGAAAAGGGACCTACACCTAAGTTATATTAAATCCAGAACATGGTGTTAAAGTAAAAAATAGGACAACCATTGTTTGAACCTAGCAATGGAATGTATGTTGTTGGGAATTTCCTTATAAAATTGCTACTTTAGAAAAAGGTTCCATATTTTTTTATACACATTGCACTTATAACATGGTCCATAAAAGCATGGTTCCTTCACAATATAAGAATATACTACATACTAGTATTGATACAATTGGTCTTGCGAGACAAAGTTGTCTTGTTATTATACTTGTGAATTACCTTTAAGTTTTGGATCATGTATTTATAAGATTATCTTTTTATTATTACGTTCCATAACTGAATAAGCCATCATTGGGTCCCTCAAATATCACTCAATTTTGTTGATTGATCATTATATATAAGTCATTTTAATGGATTCATCAATTGTATTTTTATGATCCACCAAGTTCCAAAGTATAAATTAGAATTAGAAATTGTTGAACCTGGTCCCCAACCTACCATTGAAAATATCCAAAAAAACTCAAAAGGAGTTACTCAAGGAGTTGAAAAGGAAAATAATTAGACAGAGAGGAAACCTGCGTGGAGGTTTTTAACCCAACATTTCAAAATTCAAAGAAATGATTCCATCTTCAAGGGATCATCAATGCAATGATTGAGATGAGAGGAAATGAGGAAGATCCGGTCATATAAATACGTGATCAACAACATCTAATGTGAGGTCATCTCTATTTTACATTGGAAAAATTAATTATATGTCCTCTTTAATTTCTTAATGATAAGATTCCAAGCATTGTTGAGTTTCCAGCCATTTCCCTTGTTGATGGTGTTTTCTCTTTTCTCAATTTCTGTAGATTCCCTTTTTATTCTCTTCATATAGTGCTCCTCCCTTACTAAAAACATTGTATTATCCATACATAAATTATGGGCAGTGTTGTGAGAGTGATTAGTGAGAGATGATTTATAAGAATGACCTTTTCATGTGTCTGAAGCATGTTGTTTTAAGAGTACATGTAGAGATCACCTCATAAATGTATTTAGAACAAATGGTTACAATAATGGGAGAATTGGTAAATAAATCCTCAGGGATCAATAGAGGACACTCTCTTAGGAAGTGGAGATCCCAAAAATCACATTATCAGATATCAATGAGACCATGGATCAAATTGCCAAAATCCCAAGAAGAAGAAACATCAAGATTGTCTTCACTCATGCAAACACCATCAAAATCATGGTTGACTCGGGAAAGGGCTCTCTACATGTATGCTTAAAAGAACACTCTTCAAACATATGAGATTGTTCTTATAAATAAACGCTCATTGATCACTCTCACAACACTACCCATCATATATGTATGGATAATACAAGGTTGTTAGTGAGGTAGGATCATTATATGAAGTGAAGAATAAGGGAAGTTGTCGAAATCTAAAAAAGAGACAACACCCTAAAAAAGGATGATGGTATGAAACCCAACAATGCTTGGAATCATGTTATTAACCAATTAAAGACAACATATAATTAATTTTTCCGATGTAAAATAGAGTCGACCTCACTTTAGATGTTGTTGATCACATATTTATAAGACTAGATTGTCCTCATTTACTGACATCTCAATCACTGCGTTGATGATCCCCTGAAGATGGAATCATTTCTTTGAAGTCTAAAATGTTGGTTTAAAAACCTCCACGAACGTTTCCTCTTTGTCTAATAATCACACATGTGACAATGAACTCAATAATAGGAAAATCATTTCTAGAAAAAGTCACCTCTCTTTATGGTCAGTTATCCTTAAACCTGGTCACAGGAACTATTGGACTTCATGATTGCAAAAAACTATATCTCTAGCTCATATTGTCAAGAAGAAGAAAAAAATCAACTACAAAATCATTTTCATAGTTGCATTTGGACAAGTTTTGTTTGAAAACCAGTTCAGTTGGCAAACAAAAGTTGAAAGAATAGAGAGGGAGAGAGAGAGAGATAAAAAAAAAAATGTTGTCATTATACTCACTTGTAGGCTACACGATGAAAGAGACTATTAAGGCTCAATTATAGAATTCAAACAACTCTGACGAGTCTCAATTTATACTTGAAGAATTACAGATCTTTTTCAAGCATATTTACAAGTTTCCTAGTTATAGAAATAGTGCATCAATCCAACATAGTTGGTTGTCTAAAGATCTAGGATCCAATTATTTTTTTAATATAGATGACTTCATTGTATTGGATCAACAATACCATTCACAATACTTATATTGGTAGACACTTATTGTTACAGGATTCAGGAGGATAGGTTCAAAGTTCAAAGGATTTTTCACTCAGGATTAGGGAATTTATATACTCTAATAAACTCTATCTCTAAGTTTGTTTTATAAACTTGATTTTTTTTTAAAACAACAATACAATTAAGCCTACCCATTTTCCATTACCCATCATTTTTCAACACCTTATCCCTATTCATATCCATGTCATATGAAATCATTTATGGCCTTTATAATTGTATATTTTAAAACTATAACCCATGAGATAATTCGAATATGAATAAGTTCTAAATTATTGGTATTATACTTGGTTCAAAGTCATCCTTTGAAGACTATGTCATGATACATAATCACTTATAGTTGTGCTGTACCAGGCACTACAACCCTCCATTTACCTTGTATTTAATTTGTAAATTCCTTTAGAAATGGAGACCCTTTTATTTTTTGACTTGAGAAATATCCCTCCAACCACTACTTTTCTTAGATATAAAATCACACCTTTTATTTTACCCTTACTTCAATCTACTTCTCTCAAAAGAAAAAACACTTAGAAAATTTTCTTTCAAAAAAACAAGTTTTTTCTTTTTCTTTTCGACAAAGTTAAATGAAACTCCTCTGATGTACATCGAAGGATTTACCCTCAACTCCTTTGATGTAGATCGGAGGAATTCCTCCCAAGTCCACCGATGTACCCTATTGAGTTAATGCGTCTCTCTCTGATGAGACTTTGTCACTCAAGTTGTTTACAACTCCTCTGATTCATCAGAGGAGTTAACGTAAACTCCTCCGATGTCATCGGAGGAGTTCCCTCCATCTTATCCTACAGACTTTGGCACACTTTGTGTTAAGTTCTTTGATGCACATCGGAGGAATTTCCATCAAGTTCTATGATGTACATCGAAGGAATTTCCTTCATCTCTTCCAATATTAAAGTCGGTTACCCACATTTAATGCGCTATCACCCAAGGTTTATAAATACACTATCAAGCCTCAATTTATTTTTGTTCCTTTGAGTGCTAGCGAGAGCATGTAACACACCCAAACCCTAAGTACCCTTTCTATGGATGGAGCATCATAATTTCATTTTGCCTAAACCATGTCACATCCTCTTTCTGGGATATCCATCAAGTTCTATTCATTAAGAGCTTTCCAACCACTGTATTCACACTCAAAACTAAGCTCAGGATTGGAAGAAATGCCCTTCCATATTCCTTCGGGAAATTATTGGTTAAGAGACACATGGAATCTATGTGGACCCGACCCATACATATCATCCCGAGTTCTCCAAGATCCCGAAGCTTCCAGCGCTCCTAAAGCTATGGCATAAATCCACCCACCAATAATCTGACAACAGATATCCCTCCACGTTAACGCATATGCTTACGGGATAAGTTTGACGCTTTTGGGAGTATACGGTCTAATGACCTTAGTCTCCTGGAGTTCCTATCTCCCAAAGCCTCATGAGCTTGCCACGTGGCTCCGACCTTCAGACATTTTGACTTACCCACGATGTTGCATTCCAAATGCCCAGAGTCCCGAACTCTCGAAGGGTCCACCCTCGCATGGGGTGACGTACTAGATGCGAAGGAAAATAAAGGTGGGTCCCACCTACTTATCCCGCCAAATGGACCAAACAGTAAGTGCCAGGTGTGATACATGGAAAAGCATAGATGAAACATGGCTTCTTCAATGGGTGACACATGTCACGTGTTAACGGGCCTATAGGGTCTCCAAAATGCACGAATCCAGGTGACAAGTGGCACGTTGATCATGGTCCACGTCACCCTAGATGATGTCACTATGCCACATCATTCTGGACCAATAGCCTTCCAAGTCCTTCAATCTCATGGTCAAGGTGTGTCCACGTAACCCATGGATCGACAACCTCCGTTACTTCGTAATTTTGGCGTTCGGGGAATCCATGGTGTGACTTCCTCCTTACTCCTGAAGTTGGTCAACGTCAGGCTGACCAAAGCCTAGATCTAATGGTTAGGCTCTGTCCATGTATACTCATAGATATACGGCTCTCGAGCACTTCAGGAATTCGACATTCAGGAGTTTTGCGATGCAAACTCCTCTTTTCTCCTAGAGTTGGTCAACACTAGGTTGACCATAGATTAGATCCAAAGGTCAGGCTCCATAGATCCATGACTAATGTTACTTTGGGCTTCGAATCTTATTGACATGCCACACCTCAAGTCCCCCAGAGTACCAAGTCCTTGGACTACGGGATCTAGCGCCATGCGTCCCTTAGTGGAAATGGCCAGGATTTACTCCAGCCTTCGTAACTTTAGAAATTCTTGCTCCAAAATAAGTTTCTTCTCGTTTTCCTCTGGATTTTTGAGTCCCCAGACCATGATATCTCCTACCATGTATTTTTTTCCTATGAATGACCGATATCATCTTCGCGACTCCGACATTTGTGGTTTCTGGTGTTATAACCCCTACGTTCTCCCGAAGTGGTTAGCTTCAGGCTGACCTGGTGTAGATCCAATGGTCAGGGAGACTCTTGAATACCCTAGGATATATGGCTCGCAATACTTCATGATTGGTAAATTTGTAACATCCCAAAGCTCCTTTTGAGCTTGCCCTAGGGTTCCTAGGTCTTGGTCATATGGATCCTCCCAAATTTCTCCTTGGATATACACTTAGCTCTTGGTCGGGAATTCACTAAGGTCGTGAGCCTGAACCCTCGGTCACATGGATGAAAGTTCTGGAGGATGCACCCCCTTTCCTGCACTCTAAGAGCGTTATACCTCTTGAGCTTACTAGTACCTCAAATGAATTGAGGAGACACTCTTTGTGTTTGTGTCGAAGTTTAGAAATTAGAGAGTTCTCCACTCCTATGTATCTTGTGTGGGATATGTGCACCTTCACTCTACCTTTCTTGAGCTTAACGAGCTCCCTTATCTAGGAGGCCCAGAATTATGGGAAGTGTAAACATGCACATGCGAAATCATGCCTAGGGTCAACACACTCACAATTCAATTTCTCTAACTTGAGCCACTACAGGGCTCGAGCATTTGTGTGTACAAAAAATGTCCAAAAAATATAGTTCCTTACTTGTCTAAGTATAAAATCAAGAAAACATAAAGGAACACAGCATATCCATCAAGCACAAATGCACATCCTTGAAACATTCACAAGATATCCAACTTTATTTTACAGTTACAGCTCAATTACACAAGGTATAAGAATACTTATCTATTACAAGTTGCAACCAACTAACTGATTGTGGGTGTTTGTCTTTCCACCCAACCATAGGCTCATAGGAATTCACTCTTACCACTCTGGACACCCCCGTTCCAAGCCATGATATCACTATGGAATTTATGCCAAATTCTTAGAGATACTTTCTCTGTCACAACCTCTGTGAGGTTTATCAAATGCTTCCTCAGCATCAAGCTCACGACATTCTTCTCAGGTTCTATTCTCTACTATTTCTCCACTAGAGGGCCTTGTGTTCCCTCCTCTTCCCCTGATATTTCTGCATGCTCGTCCCTCCTTGCACACATCCCTCCTTGGGAAGGTTCTCCTTTATGTCATGTCCCTTCTGTCAGAAGGAAACTCGGGTCAGCCTGGGTCTGCCAAACCCTATGGTACTTTGGGATAACATTCTTCAGCCATACCATGCTTCCATTCATGGGGGTGTTTGATGGTTCAACCATCGGTCCTTTATTCATTAATTGATTCCTCCTTGGGAGTCAGAGGAGGTTTATTATCCCTCAACAAAGGGAAATTTGGGGTCATTTGACATAATGCACCCTCTCCATAGTTTTTCCCATTATTTCCTCTAGTGATATCATGGCCAGTACTTCAAGAATTCACCCCCACAGTTACTCATTGGTAGTTTAAACCATAATACATTTACATTGTTCCCATGTCACAACATGGTAATCATGACTAATGATTAATTACAAGCTAGGGCGGAAAGGGGTGTTGTCACACACCCACGACGGGGAAAAATAAAAATTTCATTTTTTTTTCCTCATGCATCCTGCAAGCTTCAAACTCAACGGGGCTTATTGATATCCCGATCAATGGATCATATCCTATTCTTGAGCTGAAGCATCTCTTCGATTCCCTATTGGAATCCCACAACAAATACACAGGTCCTCCTAATGAACTCATCCTGTGCGGACAAGCACTAGGCCTGAGCTCCCTTCACGTGACCACATGCCTACGCAGTAGGCACATCGCATTTCACGATGACCAGGATTTTCATTCCAAGACACTTGACTCCTCCAAGTCCTGAAACCTGAAATAGGGCTTAATGGGCTCTAGCTCCTCCCTTAGATCTCCTCCAGGTGTCTCTGTCCGGTGACCTAGGGCCAATCCTCTGGGCATGTCGTGTTTCATGATATCGTGACTCCTAATGTTGAGTTCCCTGATTCCTTCAATCCCTGATACCCGAAAAGGGTTAACGGATCTTTAGCTCCTCCCTTTATGCATCCACCATATGACATCCAATCAGGTTATGGGGTCTCACTCCTAAGCGTGTCAGGATTTTCGCGTCGTATGAAGTTGCGTTGCAACTTTCTCCCTTTTTCCGATAGCTGAAACCACGATATTCCTTTGCCCCTGTTCAATAGTCCAGGTTATTCCAATGATCAACGATCCAGACTTCGTTGAGGTTTTGTATATTGGGAATTCCCGATGCGAGTCACCTTTGCCCGCTCGACTTCTGAAATGATGACATTTTTTAGCACAGATCAACGACTCAGATCCTCTGTGATCAGACAGCTCTTATCCAATTGTGACCTCAGGACTCGTGAGTTCCCATGGTTCTTCCCTTTGACTTCTCTGTTGTGAAAGTCAGCGAAGCACTGATCATTCACCATGCATCCTTCCAATGGAAGGTTATGATGACGTTGTGGTTTCAAAACCTGTGACCTCCAAGTCACGAACTCCTTCTCATCCCCGACTCTTGAAATGCCAAAATTTCGGGGCTCCCAAATCTGACGGTTCGCACTCCTCTTGTATCTAATGGTCCAGATCTCTTCACGAATTCGTGTATCGGGACTTTGTGAGTGAGCCAACCCTGACTCCTCGACTCCCAAATACTGAAAGGGCTTAACAACTGTTAGCTCCCTCCTTTGGCCTTCGTCCATATGAAAATTTCCTACGACCTGGAGCATAACTCCAAGGCGCGTCGGAACTTCACGTATTGTGAGTTCTCATGACTGCCCTCTTTGAATTTTCTACACTGTGAGTCAGTGAAATGATGAGATCTCGCCACGTGTCCTCATGGACATCCATGATTAAATCGTGATTTTGCATATCGCAAGTTCAAACAATTATTCTCTTTGACCTTCTTTCTCTGTGAGTCAGCGAAATGCTGAGATCTTGCCACGTGTCCTCCTTAATGGGTGACCATCAAATCAAAACTTGTCTTGTGCACCTTCCTCCAGATCCAACGACTGTTGGTGTGTGCCAAATCCAATGTCTTAGATCTATTCTTCCTGTGCACTTTATTTCTACTATCTGGACGTATGTTCCTTAGTCTAGATCGCTCCCTCCTCTCGATCCAACGGTCAAGGTGGATCCTGATAAATCCTTAGATTAACGATCCACATTATCTCGTGAATTCAGGTTTCAGGGTTTTTGGTTGCACCAACTTGTAATCTTCCCTATGCGCAAACTCTCGAACTAGCAGATCCAATGGTCAATGTGGATTCCGATAGATACTTGAATCTACTGTCCAAGTCGCATCGCGACTTCGGGTTCGGGGGTTTCATAGGGTCTGTCCCCTGCACAATGGCTACCAACGTCCGTCAAAATTGTGAATACTGAAGGAGTCGATGCGTTAACGCCTACGCTCCTTCTTCAAATCTAATGGTCATGACAGACCTCAGATCCTCTCGAAAGGATCTCGTCCGTTCATCTTCCAAATGAAAGAATATTCCCTTTAGTTACTTCAAATCTCGCTATCCTTCTTGAGCTTCGTCAGTTATGAAGGACTTGAGAGCTTTGCACTCTTTCTCCTAGACTTGGCTCTTAGAAGATTCTTTCGCGCACCCCTTGTGCTCATTCATCAAGTCTAGGAATTAAGTGGGTCTCGGTCTCTGCTTGCCTCACAAGGAGCCTGTGCATATCTGCACCACCTCTCCTGAGCTTAACAGACTTCGTCCTCCAAGGGACTCAAAATGATTAGGAAGGTTGACATGTGTACATGAAAATTGTGTTCACGGTCGAAGAACACACAGTTCATGACTCTGGCTTATGCCACCACAGGACACAAGCATTTACGAGTATAAAGCATGTCCTATCCATATAATTTATTACTTTCTTAATTATACAACCAAGCAGAAATAGAAGGGATATAGTATATCCATTAAGAAATCATGCACATTCCTGAAAACATTCACAGTATAACCAATTCATACACAGTTATAGATAAATTACACACGACAGGAGATCGCTTATCTATTACAGGTTGTCGCCAATCAACTGACTGTGGGTATTCATCCTTCCACCCTACCATAGGCTCAGATGCATTCATTCTTAGCACTCTGGCCACCCCCATGCTAATCCATGATATCACCAGGGAACTCTCACGATTCTCAAGGATTCTTTCTTTGTTTCCGCTTCTGCTCAGATTCTTTTTTCTGTGAACTTTCAGTGATTTCTCTCTCTATTATGGCCCTGGGAAAGGTTTATCAGATGCTCACTCGGCATCAATCTCGTGGCCTTCTGTTCATCATCCGCTAGAGATATTCGCTCCACTCCCTTATAAGCCTTCACTCTCTTGTCTCGCGTCTCCTCTCTTGTTGCTTCCTTTCTCTTCCCATTCCTGTGTTTATGTATCTTACCTTCGTTCTGTCAGAAGGAATCTCAGGTCTGCTTGGTTTGCCAGACCCTGCGGTACTTTGGGATGAGGTTCTGTAGCTAGACCATGCTCCCATTCATGGGGGTGGTTGATAGTTCAACCATTGGTCCTTTCTTCATTAACTGATTTATCTCCTTGGAATCTAAAGGAGGTTTTCATCCTCATCAAGGGAAAATTTGGGTTTATTTGATATATGAATCCTCTCCTATAGTTTTCACATTCTTCCTCTAGTGATATCATGGCCAGTACTTTCAAGGCTTCACCCCCACATTTAGTTATTGGCAACTCCAATAATAATACATTTACATTGTCCACATGTCTTAGCATGGAAATTCCTATTTTATGATTAATTACAAATTGGGGGAAACAGGGTGTTACAATTCCCTCCCCCTTAAAGGAACACCATCCTCGGTGCTCTGTCTCAAAAACACCTGTCATGCCTTTATCATTCAGTTTTTTTAGAAATCTTGATCTTTCTCTCTCGGTTAGGTCCTGTTTCAAACCCTTAATCTTGGTCACCTGCTTTCAATAATTCTTGGACAACAAGCACATTAATCATAGTCTCATGCGAAAACATTGCATAAAAATTACTAGGAAAATTTTCAAAATATTAGCACAATAATTATCTGCGCAGTTTGTGGATTTGTATCCACATGGTTGTTTTGTTATCCAGGCTCGTTGTTTTTTTTTTTCCTTGACATACCCATTGGGTGCATGCTCCCAATCAATAGTTTACAATAAATATCAAGGTTTCATCTTCCTTGCGGTCACTCACCCTCCAAGCTTGGGCTCAGGCATACACTTCTCTGCTATACAATCCCTCGGGTGATCCATCTTGCCTTGCCAAGGTTTTCTCAAACATGAATAACTACCCACTGTGTGTATGATCCCAATAGTTTACAAGAACTATTAAGGTCTCCTCTACCTTGCGGTCACTCACCCTCTAGGCCCAGGCTCAGGCATTCCCTTCACCGCTATACAGTCCCTCAAGTGATCCATCTTTCCCTACCAAGGTTTTCTCGCACATGAAGAATTACAGAGACTCTATCAAGTCTTATAGTCGAGGCATCCCTTAGACTTGCTCCATCAAGGCATCCCTCTGGCTTGTGTTACCTCAACACAATGTATTTTAGGCAATCATGGCTTATCACGGGGTTCTCATGGCTCAACAGTAGCCATTTTTCATCATCAATCCTTTATGGACATATCTTTTCTTTCAGCTCAGTGAAAGTTGGGGGCAAAGGTTACTCTCTTTCTCACCTGTATCATAGGTATACAAAAATTCATGAGACATTATAAATTTTAAATTCAAATTTTTCTTGTAAATCGGTCCCCCACAGATTTCCAAATTCCACATTTTGTTTTCATATTTGTTCCACACAGGAACCATATTCACAAGCATGGGAATTTCTTCCCCATAACATTTTAGCTGAAATTGGTCTTCCTTATGGCTTATAACATTTCCATATCCAATACTCTTTCTTCCTGCAATTCATTCCCCAGCTAAACAAATTGTTAGTTCTCATGCACATTATATTTTTATTGCACCTTTACAACGTCATCACAAAAATTTCATAATTATGCATACTAACAATCAAATTTACTTTCTCAAAAGGAAATACCATTCCTTGTAGTTTGGCTCAGCAGGCAATTGGTTTTCCTTATGGGCTTACAACACTGCCATATCCAAGACCCTTTTCCTCCTGCAGTTCATTCTTCACACAACCAAACAAACTGTTAGTCTCTCATGCCTCCATATATATATGTGTGTGTGTGTGTGTGTGTGTGTGTGTGTGTGTGTGTATTCAAAAACATGCATATTAACAGTTCATCACATCTACATAAACATAAAAAGGGGATTTCAATCCTTGCCTATGCCTCATTTCAACATACCATACCTTTCAAAACGTATTTCAACATTTCAAGGATTTTAACAAATGTGTCAATATTCATGGCCACGGTCATACCCAATTCACTCTTGCATTGTCTCCAAGTTCGTCACACTTTATGATCGATTATTGGCCATGGGGTGTTGGAATTTAACCAACCTTTTCCTCATATGGATTATTCATTTTCATTCATCGTTACAACAGGACCATGCTTCCTTCTATAGGTCGATCACGTTCCCAAATCAGTACACATGAAACTCAACGGTTTCACATGAATGCCTTTAAGCATTCTTCCTTCATTAATAACCAGGGTGCCAACACTCATGGCCACCCAATAAATTCTCTTAGTAAAGGTTTTTGACCTTTTGAGTCAACAAATATCATTTGGTTCAAATGTTGTTGCATCATACAATTAGTCTTCACTGCAGAGGTTCACACCTCCAACATTCGAGTTCTTCTTCCCGAATCATACCCTACTTGGGTATCCATGGCATACAACTACCCTCTCAAATTTCGTGTATAGCATGAGACAATAAAATATTTCGGAAGGGATTCTCACCTGAATCCTTTCATACCCTGAGCCACATAAGCATGAACATTTTTATACCTATTCTTGGTTACTAGCACTCTCTTTCTGATATTTACCTCATCAACAGTGCTTTAGTAGGGTTTTCACAGTCCTATCAACAATCTTTTGATCGCAGCCTTCCCATGGTCACCCTTTGCTTGAGGTTGCCCATCATTAGCAATTGTCTTCCTCAATAGCTCCAATTCCTTTCTATACATAGCATGCATCATCATAGTCACA
>ML826683.1:12463-34109 GCA_009831015.1 Picea engelmannii
CATTGGTTTAATGAAAACACATTGACATTGTGGTTAAACCTTGGTGTAATCATTTCATACAACACATATGTGATATGATCGAACCCTTGGTGTTGATTTCGAATCATTGTTTTGGTTTTAAAACCCATGCAAATACTACTGCTCGTATAAAAGATTGGGGTCGGCTCATCATAGTGTTAAGTGGTTGTTTTATTGACATTGCAATAGTGATTTGATTCACCTTATGCACCGTCGGTTGTACTTTGGATATGACTATTTTGCATGGGCTGATCTAGCTCCACCACCCTCGCACACTCGGGCATTAATGCCTTCCCCCTATCCCGAGTTAACTCTGTTTCTTTCGGGTAAGCCTATGAGTTTTTCGATCTTGTGAATACCCTGTTCAAACCCTTGTCCCTTTACCCGGCTCGTTGTGTGTTCTCTCCTGGCTCCCGTAGGGCGAATTTAACCCCCATGGTGTTTAGAGTCATTTACTGTTTGATTGTCAGAGAAGATTGCCCCCGTAATTGCCTCCCAGAGACACGTTTTTGCGTGAGCGATTCTGGGCAAACGATTTTGAATTAGATCAAACCGTTGAAAACCCAGAACCGAAATTAGCCCCTCTACCTTCCTCATGAGCGATTTCCTCATAAATGGGTTTATTACAAAGTTCTAGCTCGTGTTTTAGAGGTCAAGTTTCAGATCTTCTCCGTGGCTGAAAGGTGCGTTTTGGGTCTTTGTGCATTTGTTGAAACGTTTGTCTATGAATTCTCCAGGCCTGTGCCTCAGAACCCCTCTCACCCGTCCAGCCTCTCACACTCTTGAACCCTTGATCAATCCTTAGAAAATCAAGCAGTCTGTCAGAAGAAGCATTTTCTTACTGCCCAGGTATGTATTTCAACATCATTTTTTCTTTATGAGTTTGCTTGAATTAATATAACCGATTGGATTAGCTTTCAATAGCTCTGTTCGTTTTGATAGATTCAAAATGATTCTGTTACTTTCATTTTACCAAAATAATTTCGTTATGAATCATGGATGGTTTGCTAAATTCAGACACAGCTACGATTTAGTTAAATGCGATTCTATTTTTCTCAGATTAGTATGAACGATTGATGGTTGTTGAGCCGGTTTGAATTAGGGTAATCGATTTGGTTTGATTTCGATTAGTTTTGTTTGTTTCTAATATATTCAAAACAATCCTGTTGACTTCGATTTACCAGGAGCGATTCTGTTTTGTATTGAATCAATATTTTCGTTTATGATTGTATCCCACCTGCACACAAGATTTATTTGCTAAATCAGACACATCTATGATTTGGATTGATACGATTTCCTTGTTGTTGGATTGTGTCGGCTTTGAGTTAGTTCAATTTATTTCTTATGGCTTGATTTTGAGACGATTCTGTATACTCGAATTAGCATGGTCCTTTACATATGCAATGCATCAATATCAGAGATTGGTTTGATAAATACAATGTAATCTATTAAATCGAAAAAAACAACTCTGTTAGTTTTGGATTTAAAAACGATTTTGTTAATGGATGAGTCGACATAAACTATTGCATGTAAAATTCACTTTATCGGTTACAGCCTGTTTCGATTAAAATAGATTCAAACATGATTTCGTTTGCTCTCAATTAGCATAGAAGTTATGATTTCAATGATTCGTTTGGTTTCCGATTAGCAATTAAATATTTGTTTAATAGTTTGAATATAATTCTGTTAGTTCTGGATTGATTTAACACAGTTCTATTTTCAAATTAGACCAGCTACAGAATAGCAAGATTCTGTAGCTAGTCTTAGAATTTTGATTTTTGTTAATTTTACCAATAAAATATCACCTAAACTTGTCTATTCTTGTCCAATTTCAGGTGCATACGAATTTCAATGACCAATTGGCATGATGTGGCAGTTTGAGAGATGTTTTTGTGATACAGTTTTGTTATAGGTTGTTAGCTTTAGTCAGACTTGGGAGATTATCCCCAGATTTTTTGTAAACTATTTTGACAATTCCCACAAGGATGTTTTACCTTGTGGGAGGTCTTTAAATACTTGTTATTTTTTGTAAGCCCATCATCATCACTGTTGGGAGAACCAGATTATGGATTTATGATACAGACTGGAATGAAAGTTGATGTCTTGTAACAGCTTTAGCTTTCAATATATCAAACTTTTGTTTCAAGTTTTCCTCATATCAGTTTGCAATTAATTATCAACTACTTTAGCTATCATGATTCATTGCATGTTGATGTGATTTGATTTATATGTTGTCCATATATGATCTATCTTATTTAAAAATACAGCAATTACTCTATTTCAATTTAATGAATACAGGTTTATCTTCTTCATTGATTGAATTGTTCCATACAAATCTTTGCATACAGATTTATCCAAATGTGTTGATTTGTAAATTATAAGATTGTTGTAATTTTTTATGTCTTGTTTGTCCTGTCATTTATATTTCAAGAGAACAACTGCTTCTAGTTTACGAGAAGCTCATGGAGAATCTGGTGCGAGTTTCCTCCCACCGAAAAACTGAATCAACTATTGTACACAGGACAAACCTGAAGCATTACTTTAGGTCGGTTTGCTATATGTTATTTAATGGTTAATTTGTTAGTGTTATTTAAGTAGTTTAGATAGATCTATATATAGTTTAGATTCTTAGTTAGAATTATTATTTTAGTTTCTTAGCTTAGATAGTTTTTAGTTTATTTCTTTCTCATAAAATTATAAAAATCAAAAAACAATAGTTTTGTTGTCTTAGGACAGTTTACAAATGATTTTTGCAGGTTTTCATTTAAATCTGCAATTTGTAAATATTGTACATTTGTGATTAAGATTTAATTCGGTTGATAGTTGAATGTTAAATTTCATAGAGTTATTGTAGTATTAGATAGTAAATTGTATATATTAATAGTTCAGATTTGTTTATTAGTTTGTTTAAATTTTTATTTTCATTTAGATTAGTTCCTTTAGTGTAGTTTTCTTTTGTTTTTCTAGGACTTAGATCGGCCAACGGAGCCGCTAAACCCATCAGGGTGGATCATCCCAAATGGTTTGGGTTATTTAGACAACCCCGGACCGGCTGCACTCTTCCAGTTGGCGAGCGTTCATTTTCGCCCGTCGACACAACCCTATGCAACACATTCTCACACGTCAATTGCTAGGGGGAAAATACTCCAAATGGATCGTGATACTCCAGGAGTTTGAATTGGAGTTCGAACGAGCTAAGTCCAAGAAGTCCTTAGTGTTTGTCGAGTTGATATGCGACTTTCCCTACTCTGAATGGAAAATGTAGCAGCTGATTCATTACCTGATGAATCCCTTTTCCTAATTAGCTCCGATGATCTTTGGTATGGCGATATCATCATATATCTCCAAACCCAGAATTTTCGGCCCAATTTGTCTAGTACTGACCAGTGTCGAATACGCTACCAATCCCATCAATATATTATCCTCGGTGATACTCTTTATCGTCGTGGGATTGACTCAGTTTTTCGACGCTGCCTCACGTTTGATGAAGCCGAGAAAGCCTTAAATGACTGCTATTCCGACGCCTGTGGTGGTCATATGTCCGGGTATGCTACTTCCCAGAAGATCTTATGAGTATGGTATTTTTGGCCTTCTTTATTTAACAATTGCATAGTCGTCGTCCAAAAATGCCACGCTTGTCAGACCTATAACCATAAAATACGGTCACATCCTGCTCCTCTTCCCCCTGTAGTCTCCGTTGGTCCCTTTGCGAAATGGGGTATCGATTTCATGACATGTCACCCCCACTCGACTGGGGGGCATGGATACATTATTGTAGCCATAGATTATTTTACGAAATAGGCCGAGGCGATGCCGACATTTGACAATACTTGAAAGACCGCAGTATTATTCATTTTCAATCACATCATAGCTCATTTTGGTGTTCCTCAGGCTATCGTCACTGATCACGGTAGCCACTTTAGAAACTTCATGATGTCTGAACTCGCTGAAAAGTTGGGTCTTTGCCATGAAAACTCGTCTCCCTACTACGCACAAGCCAATGGCCAAGTCGAAGCAATTAACAAAGTTCTCACAACCATGCTTCAACGAATGATAGGGATTCACAAAACAACTTGGCACACAATGTTGTTTTCAGCATTGTGGGCTTACCAAACGTCCGTTAAGTCTACTACTGGGTTTACACCATTCCAGTTAGTCTATGGTCTAGAATCCATCCTCCCGATTGAATGTGAGATACCCTCATTAAAATTAGTCGTCAAACTCCTACCAAACACTTCTGTCGAGGAAGAAAGTCTGTTGTATCTCATGCAATTAGATGAAACTCAATGCGATGCTACCCTAGTCATAAAAGCCTAGAAGAAACATGTCAAGGCTCAATACGACAAACATATCAAGCCTCGCATTTTCTCCGAAGGAGATCTGGTTCTCCTCTACGAACAAGATCGATATATTCTAGGAGCTGGAAAATTTGAAGCCATGTGGCGAAGTCCTTATATCGTTAGACGAGTTTTGGAGAAAGGAGCTTAAAAGTTAGTAGATTACGATGGTATCCCTTTGAGTGAACCCAGAAATGGGTTGTACTTAAAGAAGTACTATGTATAAGATCACCTGTGCACGAGTACTTGTATTTTATTGTATCATACTTCTTGTGTGTTACTGTAGTATGTTTTTTTCGTTATCTGGTCTCCGCCCTTATGTTATCTTGTGTTTAGTTTCCAGATGTCGGAGTCTTCACTACCCCACATTGGCTTCGCTGATGGCGCTAGCCATAGTACTCAGAACCTTGCTTCTGTTGCGTGGGCAATTTACTCCCCTACAAGCGAACTTATCACTCTACGAGGTGTGTGCCTCGACCGTGAGACCAACAATATTGCAGAGTATAGCGTCGTTATCGAATTGTTGACTGATGCTATCTTGCTTGGTATCCGTCACTTGGTTGTGCGACTTGATTTGCAGTGAGTAGTACTACAATTAATTAATGTCTATGTTATTCGAAGTCCTACTTTATTACAGGTATATTTGTGAATTCACCTCTTGGAATGTTATTTTGATTATATTGAGTATCATCATATTCCTAGATGTCTAAATACATTAACTGATGCATTAGCTAACTATGTATTAGATAGACATTTGGGCCATTTATAAACCAATCACATCACATGCATCACATAACACAAGATAGGTCGGTAGAAGCCGTACATATGTATATAACGATCAAAAAGTTTTTTACAAAAACATTTTGTCCAAGGACCAAAATTTCAAAAACTGAAGCTCATAGCTTCTACAAAGTAACGTCATCGATGACGCTCACGATAACACATGACTGCCCGGGAAACCCTACGAAGAAGTTGGCCAATAGACTCTAACACACCCACTGTATGACATTGATAACATCGCGGGACCTCTTCGAGAGGCATGTCCAGAATGTCAGCAGTTAACCCCTCTAATTTTTGTTCCACTGCCTCATAATCTTCAGCATCCCATCGTGGCACTGGAGCCACCTCTCCTCGTTTTTGAATAGGAGAAGTACCCAGAGGTCGATAAGGCCCCACGTCTATGTCATCAAAAAAGAAGTTTTGTAATTAGACCTTGGACAAACATAAAAACATTTGCATATGATAAAACTCACAAAAACATTTAAAAAGTGAAAAAAATGAGTACTTCTTACCTAGATCTCCCCATTGAGCATCCTCGAGTAGGGCCAAGTCATGATCCCCTTGGAATTCCAACCCAACATAGGCATAATCGTTGACCATTAGCATCTATGGCCATAACCAGTCAAAGAAGGAATCATTGTATTTGATGATTAGTCCAGCTACATGTCGGGCCATGAGGTTACACCACCTCAACATCCTTGGATCCTCTGGAGTCGGTAAACCCCACTCAACTTGCAACCTCAGCAAGGGAACCCTCTCAATAAATAAGGACACCAACAATGACCCTTACTCGAATTGCTTTAGGTTGCCTTTTCTGCATTTAGTCAACTGCCTCTTCACGCTACGAAGGACTACGTCTGACCAGTTAAAGACCTGAGGCTCAGTATACTCTATGGCGTACTGAAAATAGCTCTGGAGAACCATGTGTGGAGCAGCGCTCCTATCCATACGAGAAATGGTGAACAAGATAGTGCGAAGGTTCAAATCCTGGACCCCCCAAATGGCCACCTTTCCTTTGCTTCTTTCCACCTCTGGAACACAGTACTGATGACAATACTCACTCATAGGAAACCCACCACCTCGGATACTGGTCAATATAGCGTGGTACCCACGTCGTGATAGTCCTGTTAGGAAATAAACGTCATCGATATCCAAGGAAAATGTGTGGACCCCCATGTGGAATACTTGTTGGTCCACGTCCCACATATGGACAAGGTACTCCAACAGCCTGACTTGGGCCCTCATACCCGAGATCCGAAATAATTTCAAGAGACAACAGTCTCGTAAAGCAGCAATGATGCCCGGGTCATTCCCGGCAATAGCATCATCTTCTTCATGCTCTCTTTCACGCCATTCCACAACCATTGTGATGGCCAAATGTCTGTGCAAGAACCATAAGAAGAAGGTCAACAACTCTTTTCAAGCCTTGGCACTTTTTTCATTGAGCAAAAACCAAATCATTTTTTCATTTTGCGGTTCTCGCAGGTGCCCCTTTAGCACACTTCGACATCCATACGCAAGGATATGAATATTTTCTCTTTTTCATCGCATGTTTAAATTGTTTTTTATGGTTTTTAGACAAAACCTCGAGCTTGGTCTTTGTTCATTCTCACGCTCGAAAATACATGAGAACATAATTGAGCACACTTTTATCACTTTTTTGGGCTTAGCAAAGTTATACGAAAAAGGAACCCCCTAGAGTCCTCTTTAAGCTCTTTTCAGACTCTCTAAACATGAAAAGATTGTCGAGCGATCTTGCTATTTTCACTCTCATTAAAGTATTTGAAGAGAGCGTCTGTTGGGCAATAATTTATCTCTTTTTCGGTCTCATTAGACTATTTTACGAAAAAGGAACTGAGAGAGTTCTCTTTTGAGTGTTTTTCCAGACTCTATAATCATGAAAAACCTTCGAGTTTTCTATCTTTGGGCTCGTTAAACAAACATCGAAAGACCCATAATGGGACCGAACCACTCTTTCCTAGGGTTCGTTAAACATACTCCGAGGGACTCGTCCGAAGGATGAGCTTACATCAACAAGCATATGTTATCCTCCTCAAGCTTGCATAAAAATAAAGAGGTACTCGTCAGAAATGGTGGGGGAAAATTTGGGAAAGGGATGTGTTTTTGTATTCATATTATTGGCAGTAAGTGTCTCTCTTGAACATGACACCCCCCTATTCATTATCTGAAGCCGATTTGGGAAATCCATTTGTCTCTCATTCGACTTGCTACAAGGTCATATCATGAGTCGTCTCTGAGCCAGTGCTGCCAAATCATTGGTCGTGTCATTCATATGTTCAAGAGAAGTTCATCTGAAACATCTGTTGAGTCGACCATCTACAGTTGTCCATTCTCTCCATGTCGGTCTTCCTTGTATCCAGTTCAACCTACATCATGTTCTATTTCACCTTCAAACTCTGTTACTCGTTTCATGTCATTGCTGGGGGATACATCAAGGCCCTCCTATGACAAGTTTTGTTCCGTCGACTCCAGCTCATTATCCGGAAACAAGACCTAGAAATTATTTGGTACCTTGGAGCTTGCATGCCTCAATGGCAGGTTTCCTCGCTTTTGACAGTGGGTTTTCATCATTGACCCCTGATCAGGAGATCCCGTTGAATGTTCGACCTCAACTCATTTATTCACATTCGATGGATTGTACCAGTGTACCTTGGGATTCATTGACATTAATGGTGATTTCCCTTGCAATTGTTAACGGTTTCATCAATGACCGATAATCAAGTGGTTTCTACCATGTTTGACTTCGGCACATGTAATCACATGGTTAGATTCATACTTTCAGGTGATAGGATTGAAGACCCTAGGTCTCATCTTTTTGATCCAGGCTGCGATGGAATATGTATAATTTTCTGACGCATAGATCCACTTTGTATGTCATGTGGCTATGTCGTCTTAATTTGAATCTTCTTGCATAGATCCACAGTGTATTTTTAGTGGCTATGCGATATTTTGACGGCATGTATCCACGGTGTATGATTTGTGGCCATGACCTATGTTCATGATGTCGTCTATCTGTGATCTGAGTATGGGAATTCCTACCTCAGAACTGGAATTATATTCTGTAGATGCTTGGTTGTTTGCAGGTTTTTGATTAGGTGCACTCCTGGTTTCTGAGACACACACGCAGTTTACAAAGTATTTCGGCTTTCACTGATTCTGGCCTCATACTTTGGGGGGCATTCTGTTACACATGATTTTGGTCATCTTGGTGATGTATTAACAATGGTGTACTCAGGCTCCCAACAAAAACTTTTTTACTGAGAAAGGTGGATCTTGTCTCCTTCCAAAAACATATTTTCAAAGTGATTGTGTAGGCTGCATATGGCCTAGGGTGTGAGAATGACTCATTCTCGCAGGCCACCTTAATCTAGGGTGTGAACTTCTCACAGTTTGCTCCATACATAAGGTGCAAACTTGTTTTCAAGCTTGGAAAAGAGAAGAGGTCTCGAGGGTTCTAGAAGGGATTATTCTAGAAAATGAGTTGGCATTTGTATGGTTGTCATTTTATTGACTTCATAGATTTGATGGGATCATCCTCATCCATGTAACCATCTCTCCTTCTCCTATATATTGAAAGGATTCTCATGGAAAAAATTAAGCAAGATTAATTGAAGAATTGGTGAAGGAATTGTGTGAAAAACCCTACTTGGACAGAGGCTTGAAGGCTCTAGTTGGTCTATCAAGAAGAATTGGATCTTCTTCATGCAAGTACAAAGAAAGTGTGTGTGTTGGAACCAAGAGTCACTGAAAGGAAGCTTGCGACATCAAGGCAATCAGTTTGTATCTTCTACTTTCAATTAATATGATACAGTGGCATGTCCTTTTCCCATAAAGTCATTCTTACTTTATTGTGTAATTCCTTGATCATATGCATAAGTTGACGATTGAATACATTTTTCTATCTTCACTTTGGTTGGTTTGTGTTGTCTTGGTCTTGACCTCACGAGAGCACTGGAGTGAAGCGGGAGCAGCAGAGACTTAAGGAAGTGAAACAAAGGTATGTCACTTGTTCCTCCTTATTAGCTAATTCAATGATCGTAACTTAGGGAAAGAGTCATGTCCTGTCCTGTTTTGTTCTAGATCCAGGTGGATCTAGGGAGATCTATTAGTGTTTGCACCTATCGATTAGTCCGATAACAATGGGACCTCCTCAAAATCCGATGGTACCCCCACCAAGACCCATGGGAGGAGTTGTGCAAGTGTCTACGAACTTACCATTCCATAACCCCACCTTGTATCATGTTTTCCCAGGAGGCCAAGTAGCACCAACAGTTGAGTATTGTGAAATCTGTCGAATCCATGGGCATGGGCCAAGATAGTGCCCCATTATGCAAAAATATTCGACGATACCAAATACAGTGCACTGTGAATTCTGCGCAACTACCATGCATACTACCAATCAATGTAGAGTGTTTTATGCACTTGCAAACAGGTTAGACCGAACAACATTCAGGGTCAATGAAAACCCTCAGGGACCGGGAAGGGGTCGAGGAGGTGGAGTTGTAGGAGACTTCAGAGGAGGAAGAATCGGGGGAAGAGGGCCAAGAAGATCTTATAACTGTGATGAGAAAGGTCACCTTGCTAGAGACTATCATCATCTAAGGCGGCCATGGTGCTCTCATTGCAGAACTAACAAACATGCAACTGAAGACTGCCCATAATTAATTGCAAAATGGGAAGATAGAGTACAATAATGAGGAACTAACCTCATCAATTCAGAAATCAAGAGAGTTATTAAGGGACAATTTCCCAACCTTAATATTGTTACTCAAGGAGGAGCGAAAACAGGAGCCGATGCTAATACTTTACCTCATATCCAGAAAGTAGCACCCAAAGAAGACAAGTACGACCCTCTAAAACAAAAGTTGTTCTTTAAATATGCCATAAAAGTTGTTGCACCCCTTTTGTCACCTAAATGAGAAAAATAAGGATGCTTACAAGCCCATTTGGGTTAGCTAGGAAAGACAACAGTGAAAGAAAGAGTTAGAGATATCAAGCATAAGAAGTAAAGAAAAAAGTAAGCTAAGAACAATACAAGAAACCAAACTAGAGTGCATAAGAACATTAAAATCGAAAATAAACAATGCTCATGCCACCAATGGATAGAATTGTATTAGTGGAAAAACACCAAAGAGAAAGGGAGATATATGGGTCCCCTCTTCCTCCAAGAGAGGGCTCTTGGACCCCCAAATATTGAGCTCTTCTTACAAGTAGCAAGCTAGAAATGAAATGGTGAAGAGAATCCAAAGCACATTCACTCAAGAGGTGATATGAATGGCTAAATGAAATGGTGCTTGTATATTCTTGATGAGAAAAGAGGATTCTCCAAGAAAATATAAGCAGCATAACAATACAAATGAATTCCTTGGAAATATAGTGCACCCATGGCCTCCTTTTATAGCATAACTTTGAGGCATTATGCAACCAGTTCTTAGTGTGAACAAGGGGGCCTTTAGGGAACCCTTAGGTCTTTGACCAGCCTCCCAGTCAGATTCAACCGAGATTTGGGTGTCAAGTCAACTTGGAAGTTGAACCAGAAGTGGGTGGAAGGCCGACCAATATCATAAATGCGTCGTTCTTAGGGGTGCGTGGTTTTTTTTATCCACAGTCACATATCGTGTGCATGTGCACTTTTTCCTGAGTTTTTGGATGGCACATGTGTGCACACTCCCTGTGTAGTCTTAGCGCATGCTGATTTTATAACTGGTTGTATAGTTTTGGACCTTTTGGAAATGCATTTTTGGTCCATGAGTGAACTAATGGGTGTTTTGAAGATGCGAGATTCATGTAACCATTTACAGACGAAATTCTAGTGATAACATATTCCCCCTGATGTGTGAGGTTAAGAGCATACGTATAGCCGAAATACATCAATGTTTCTTCTACTGAGAGTACCTATATAATAAAGAGAATTGAGGGGAGTATCAAGAGCGACCCATTGGAGGGAGAGGGGAACTAGTAAGACCCAAACCTTTCGCAAGGGGTGAAAAAATAAAATTGTCTACAAACGAGGTGGGCATGCCCCATGCTCGTGTCATGTAACTCAAAAATGTGTAATACAGTAACTAAAGTTGTGTGTTGACATAGATCACTGCAGCGCCCTTCAAGGCGGTTTGATAATGACAGAGGACAATTCTGATGGTGGACAAACTCTGAAAAAGGTAAGGAAACATGTGAGAAGTGTCGATGATACGCAGACATTGATAGTCTATCAAATTTTAAAGGTCTTCAGCATATATAAAAACAACTGCAATAGTCGCAAAGTAAGACCTACCACCACATGATAAAGTGTTGAAGTTGAATGTCATGGGGGTCAACGACAGTAGAGAGCAATGATGGTTCTCTCTATGTTGTTCGAGGCTCCACATTATAAAGGTAATGAGAGCCAAGATACTAGCACCCTTCTGGGAATTGTGTTGATGTCGATAGAAAGAGAAACACAACTCCAAGAAGCAAAGGGCTTCATGAAATCCATCGGGTAAAATCAGGAACTGAGTAGGAACATGGAAAAAGTCGAGAGACGGGGAGACTAAAGACTGCCCTTGGTTGGTGGATTTGTGAAGGAGAAGTGACAGCAACCGTGAAACTGAATCTAGTATTAGGGGGACGACTAGATTGGGGTTAAATTGTGCCAGAGGCATGACAAAGTAGACAAACTCAGAGATTAGGGGTGCATGGACTGTGGGATGCTCGGGGTTTATGGATGATGTCAATAGGATTAGAAGATAATGTATGCCCCAACCAAGGGTGGCATGGGTTGCTTGTGTCAGAAAAAGGAATGTCGCCAAAGGTTACGAAAAAAAACTATGTAATGGCTGAAAACAAAGGCTTTGTACAGTTACCAAAATAAATAAAGAATCAGTTGGGAGAAGTGTACAGATACATAAACGGGTGCCCCAGTGAAATATGGCTTGGCCTGTGAGGGCGCAAGTTGCGTGGAAAGAAGGTGGAGGGTGGGGGCCCCATAGGTGGGTTTTTTTATTAGGTGAAATGAATGGAGGACAATATATAGATGGGAAAACTGATGGTGGATGAGATGAAGGGCTAATGATACTGCGGAGGTGTAGTAAAAAAGGCGAATTGGGACGAGATTACGCGGGAGTCCATTATGGGGAAGTTAGAAAAATGAGGAGAAGGAGCATGCAGATAATTCTCGGGAATGACAAGACTAGGAGGACTCCCATCCCTAGGGGGTGAAAGTAGCATGAGTGTCAAAGTGCAAGGGGGACTATGAATGGGACAACTCATGGGGGGAAAAGTGCTACTAGGTGAAAGTACTGAAATGAAAAGGAGGTATGAGTACCGCAGAGCCGAATGGGGGGACCTTAGAGGAAAATATCGGAGGGTGTGACTGGGAGATGAAATTGATATTCAGAGGGAATGAGTACATGCCAGTAGAAATGTTATACCTAAAAGGGATGTGCTGATTTGTGGCGACCAAGTACCTTCACACATGAACACCAAATACCTGATGTGAACAATATCTGAAGATTAAGAACATATAACGGTTATTTGATAATTTTGAGCATAAGCATGTGTACCTGGGCATGATGTGATAAAAATTCTCCCCAAGGGCTGAGGATGGATGGTGGCCCAGGGACTGTGAGTGAGTAGGTGGCGGGATCTTGGTCATGTGGCTGAAGACGGATCGGAAAACAAACGCACGAAGCTCTCGAAAATGATCCTGGAAGTTTTCGCAAAGGGACTATATATAGTTGTAGGGCCCACATTGCCACATCATTTGTACCTGTGGCCAGAGTGAGTGGACAAGATTTTTGAGGAGAGATTTGGAGATTCTAGGAGATCAAGCTAGCCGATTCAGGATCCGCGAGTGTCAGGTTAGTGGTCGGATCCTCCTGCATAATAGTTAGGATTTGTTTTTTGGGCATGGCTTGTACGGATGATCGTACAGTGGATTTTGTGAGTGTGGGCCCCTCGGTTCACGGGCGATCGAAATATTCGTGCGTACAAGTGCGCGGATGTAATTGATAGAGCCATGCATGGGGGTGCTCAAAGGGAAAAAACAGGCATGCATGTAATGCACGCCTGTTCGAAGCACAGTTGCGCATGCATGTGCGGCTATGTTCCTGACAGTTGCGCATGTGTGTGCAACTGTGTAGTGAACAAGCACGCTATAATGTGCATCCGTATGTGTGACAGGGGTGCATGGGTGCGCCCATGTATGGCCAAAAGTCGCGCATGAGTGCGTGACTATGGGATGAACAAGCACGCATAGGTGTGCGCCTGTGGGAAAAAATGTCGTGCCTTTGAGGCAAAGCAGATGAGTGTAAAAATTTATCTTTTGTGGAGATTTTGATATTTTTATTGGTTGTGATGGTTGATCAAACACTGTATATGTGGATGCAGGTGACCATTTGGACGATGTCGGTTCATTGGAGAGAGAGGGATTGGTCACGCCTGAGGGAGGCAGTGAGGGATGAGGAGCTGATGGTCCGGGATACTTTGGTAGCTTGTGAGTTGTTGAAGTTTTTTGAGTGTTCGCTGGTGCGGGCACAAGAGTACTTATTGCAATTCCTGATTTCGATGTGGAGTCTAGATCTGCATTGCTTCATGGTGCGGGGTGAGAAGTTGGCCTTCACTATGGTGGAGGATGTATATTTTATGATTGGGCTCCCTTTTCGGGGAACCCCGTTACAGGCGGAGCCCGTGTTACCCAGGGATGGGCAGTTGGTTGTCTTAGCCCGGAGGTATTGTTCAGGGGAGAACTTTATGTCGGGCTCCGTGGTGAGTATTGGGGTGATGGACGCCCTTGTGCATCGTTGCATGGAAGCGATGATCATGAGAGTCTATGGGTCTCTTGTGACTCAGCGGATCAGTGGGGGTCAGCTGAGGATTATGCAGAGGGCATTGGGCAGTGAGCACTTTGCCTGGGGGTTGATGCTCCACGCCAAGATGGTGGGGCAGCTGGACAGGTGTCGAGCTACTGACTCGGGGGAGTTTTCCTTTGGGTCCATCTTGGTGGTGTGGTTCTTGGAGAGGGTGCCTATGTTGTGCCCTAGAGTGTTTTTGGGTGCACCAGGTGTGCGAGAGACATGACTGAGGTGGTGGGCAACGATTTTGGTTCTCCATGGTGGTGGGGAGGGGGGCCACTAATTTACGGTCAAGGCTGCACGGGTGTGGCATCAGATGCCACAGATTATCCTCCAGTTTCCCTATAGTGGGGTGGACTTTTGGGGGGACCCAGACATGGTGCTACCTCATGGAGAGGCGTTCGACCGGAGAGGTATGTTGATTTATTTGTTTTGATGGTTTGAGATTGAGATAGTATAGCATGTATTTTATGTATGGATGGATTTTGATGCTATCATTTTTTTGTGATGTGTGCAGATGTGGGGCCTCGTGGGCACAAGGTGGAGTTGATCAGGGCGTCGGCTCGTCAAGGGCCGATGAGACCACCGTGGGGAGAGCTGCAGGTAGGGGAGATACGATGATGGGAGGATGTTGGGGCGAGGCCCATTGATGATGAGAGAGTGGCCAGGAGACGCCTCTATGATGACCCCGGTGCAGGGCCGTCACGTGTTCCTCTGGTTGGGGCCAGGGGAGATTTTGAGGATTTTTGTCGTTGATTAGAGGCGGTGCTTTAGTGGGTTCCCAAGGGTATGTGGGTGTGTATCCAGGATGAGGGGATCCTGGAGAAGTGTATTGGTCTTCCGGCGAAGTCATGGACTTTGATCCGCAGAGCAGCTGTAGCGGGAGCAACGATGATTGGGCAGTTTCCCCCAGGGCCTGAGGGGTTGATAGCTGGTGGGGTACCTCCTCCAGAGGGAGGACCAGGTGGTGGTGCTCTAGAGGTGCCTTCAGTGCCTCGGGTGATGGATTTTTGTATTTATAGAGGCTTGCAAGATTATTTTGTATATGGTGATGTGACACCAGTTTTGTAGCTATAGGAGTGAGATGGTCACTTACCTACGAATGTTTGTACTTGATGTACTATTTGTTGTAAACATTGATGGCACATTTGACCGATATATATATATATATATATATATATATATATATATGGATATACATTTTTGGATCTGTGTGATGTTCACATGTGTTGATGTTTTTTTTTGCTTTTGATAATGTCTAATCTATATGCTATGACAGACTTTTGATGAATTATATATGTGTAATGGTAACTTGATGGGATAAATGCCAATCTGACACTACGTTAGCCATGTTATATGTTATCTGATTGTATTTTCATGGAATATGTGTGAATGTGAGTGAATCAAAATGTCGATATAAAAGTCTAACTTGCAGGTATTTGCGAAAAAGGCATGGATCGCGTACGTGATATACATTATTGAGTTGGATAACGACAAGCTGGGAATCTAGTAAGACACTAAGGTATGAATATGGTGGCTACTGGCCTCGGCAAGAAGGACAATGAAGGTTGTGTATTCTTCTTGGTTGTTGGTAGCTGAGCCAAGGCATATGCCACTAGAGTGGATCAGTTCATGCGAGGGGGTATAGAGGTCCCAAGCGGCCAAAGCGAGATTTTGTGTCCAACAAATAGCTCCGTCGGCGTAACCAATGTGGAAGATCGATGGAGGAGGCATCTTTCAATAACACCAATGATGGATTAGACGCATGATACGGAGAAAAAAGAAGACTAAAAACTCTACAAAAAGAAAAATCCTAGTGTAGCATGGCTATGCTCAAGCATAAAATTTCTTTAAGTACAACCCGTTGACGGGTTCCTTGAGGGGGTGGCCTTAAGGGGACGCCAGGATGTATGTGCCTTTAGTGAGGTAATGGTGGATGATGTAAGGTCCATGCCATAATGACTCGAACGTTCCATGGCCGAAGGTATCATGGGCAATATCGTAAGCAAGGATGAGGTCGCCTTCGTTGAATGATCGAAGGTTCACATGGCGATCAAAGGTGGCCTTCGATTGTTTTTTGGCTGCCTCATTGCTCTGTAATGAAGACCGATGGTCTTCATCTAGCGACTCTAAGTTCAACAAATTCTACTCCATCGAAGTAGTGTTGGGTAATAGCTCAATAGCGGTGCATAATGTGGAGATTTCACATTCGATGGGGAGAGTGGCCTCGACCCCATGGACTAGATGAAATGGTGTGAAACCAGTGGTAGTTTTAACTATCGTGCGATAAGCCTACAGTGCGGAAAACAACATAAGGTGCCAATTGGTCTTATGTTTGTTTATCGTGCGCTGCAACATGGTCTTGAGGACCTTGTTGATCGCCTCTACCTGTCTGTTGGACTGAGGGTAGTATGGGGAGGTGAACTCGTGGGAGAAGCCTAACCTGGAGGAGAGTTCGACGAAAATATCATTCTCGAAGTGTTTCCCATGATCGGAGACTAACTGTAGAGGGACTCCAAAGCGGGAGATGACGTGGTTAAAGAAAAAACACACTGCAGTGTCAGCGGTGTTGTTAAAGTTGGGCATGGCTTCGGCCCATTTGGTAAAGTAATCGACTGCGACGACGATGTATTTGTGTCCAATTCTAGATGGAGGGTTGCAAGTCATGAAGTATATGCCCCATTTGCAAAAGGGGCCTACAGTAATGACTGGGTGGAGAAGAGCAGGTGGTGGTATTGCCTTGTTGGAATATACCTGGAATTTGTCACATCGCTTCACAACGTGCATGCAGTCGTGAAACAATGTGGGCCAAAAATAGCCTGCTCGAATGATTTTCTGGGTAGTAGACATCCCTGAGAGGTGGCCATTGCATGCGTCATTGTGGCAGTCATTCAAGACTCTATTAGCTTCGTCAATGGTCAAACATCGACGAAGTATGGTGTTGACCCCTCACTAATATAAGGTATCGTCAATAAGGAGGTATCAGGGGGCCTGGTGCCGAATACGTCGATGATCATCCCTAGAGAGGTGGTTTCCGAACTTCTGTGTTCGGAGGTAGATGAGGAGATCTCCATACCAAGGGTCATTCAAAGGGATAAAAAAGAGATGTTCGTCAAGGAATTCAGTATTGACGGGAGAGTTGGTAGTATCAAAAGAAAATTTTGTAATGAGTTCGGCAAGGACGAGGGATTTCTTTCTCTTGGGTGTGGAAAATTCGAGGTCATACTCCTGAAGGATGACGATCCATCAGGAAAAATTGCCATTGATTTGTCGGCGACTAAGCAAGTAGTGCATTGGGTTGGAATTTGCGACGAATTTGGTAGTTCAAAGCAGGATGTAATGGCGCAATTTCTGGACTGCGAAGACAAATGTAAGGGCACGTTTTTCTTCGTGATTGTATTTCAAGGGTGGCCTTGAAATGTTTTTAATAACATACTAAATGACATGTTCCCATTCGTCATCCCCTAATTGGACGAGAACTCCTACTACGGAGACAGTTGAGGACGATAAGTAGAGGATATAGTTGCGGTTATAGTCGGGTGGACTAATCAATGGGGCATTGGAGAGGGATTCTTTGAGATCATCAAAAGTGTTTTAAGCATGTTCATCCCATTGGAATGGGATGTCGTGGCGTAGTAAGTGAAGGAATCCATGTGCCCGAGTAGCGTAATCGGGGACAAAGCGGCGTAAAAAATTAGCTTTACCTTGTAAGCTTTGCAATTCTGAGGAGGGGGAGTTTTCATGATGGACTAGACATTGAGGGAGTCTACTGTGATACCGTGTTGGGAAACGATGAACCCGAGGAGGTGTCCAATGGTGACACGGAATACGCACTTGAGAGGGTTTAAGCGGATATTTTACTGACGACACCTATGAAAGATAGTGCGTAAGTTAGCAAAATGTTGAGTGTGTTTCTTGGATCGAGTGGTGAGGTCGTCCAAGTAGGCGAGGATGATGTGAGAAAAATCATGAAAGATGTATCTCATGGCACGTTGGAAAGTGGCTCCAGTGTTCTTGAGGCCGAAAGGCATGACACAATATGAAAAGGTACCCCAAGGGGTAGTGAATGAGGTTTTGTATTGATCGGCTGGGTGGATCTGAATTTGGTCGTAGCCAGAGAAGCCATCCATGAAGGACAAAGCTTCGTGGCCGGCACAATCATCGATAATTTGGTCAATGAAGGGTGTTGGAAAATTGTCTTTGAGACAAGCATGATTGAGATCTCGGAAATCCGTACAGACACAGATAGTTCTCTATTTTTTGTTAATGGGGATGGGGTTGGAGACCCATGACGTATATGCGATGGGGTATATGAACTCTACAACGCGTAATTTTTCAATTTCAGATTTGATGGTCGTTGCTTTGGATGGGTGTAATGGACATTGCTTTTGTCGTATAGGGGTAATATCAGGCCATGTGTCTATACGATGTTCGACAATAGAGGGATCAAGGTCGAGCATCTCTGTGTATGACTAGGCAAAAATGTACCGATATTCCTGGAAGAGAGATTTGTAAGCGATGATTTCTTCAGGAGAGCATGCGGCACCAATGGTGATTTCCTCTATGATGTCAGGTTTGATGGAAATATCAATTTTGACAATGGGGGAAATGTTGGCCATATTACCTTCCTCAAAAGCATCGGGGACAGGGATAGAGATTTTGAACCAGTCTATATGCCCTGATGGGATAAAATATTTGGATTCGATTGTGTATATGGATTTTTGGCTAAGAGGCGCAAAGGCGTCTTGTGAGGAAAAGAGCGCTCGGTGATGGAGTGGATCCCTGGGCAATCGGAGGTAGTTAATTCCTCGAGGATGTCTTCGTCGTAGTGGAACTGTCGAGAATATAGTGGATTTGGGGGAACAACATTGGTGACTGTCACTGCATGGTTGTCTTCGGGTGGTGAAGAGGTAGAGAGGGTGATGCAAGGAGGTTGTGATGGTTCGCTCGACATGAACCAAATATTAATATACTATGGGTTGAAAATGGTAGTCGGGCGTAGAATTTATGTGGGGAAATGAATTGGAGAATTGGGTGGATTTGGGGGAAAAACCATATAGAAATCATCCAAGAACCATGGGGGAGTAGGGAGTGCCTCAGGTTCCGGCAAGAATATATGAACCACATCAAGTGATGGGGTAGGGGTATTCATTGGTTCTGTTGGAGGGGGGGTGTAGGGTTTTGAATAAGGGCCATTTGGTGATGCATGTATTCAATGATCATAGGACATTGATATGTGAAATGATCAAGTGATTCGCATAGAGAGAAATGACGTCTCATACGTTCATTGACTAAGGTCGTGACATAGTGGATGTCAGTGACATGCATGTGAGATAATGCAGGTGGAGGGGGTTCTTGCTGGAAGCTCTGGCGGATGAATTTTAGAGTCTGTTGAAATTGAGGTAACGTTGGGCAATGGTGGGTGTAATGGCCATAGTCATAATAGATGGCACATGCAAATTTAGTCTGCAACCCTTTGCTAACTGTGTTAGTGGTTGCAGTGGTAGCATTGGAGGAAGTGACGAGTGGCGTCGGTGCTCGCGGGAGTTGAATTAAATTGTGTAGCTCGGGGAGATATGGGAACTTATAAGTGGGGTGTCCATATTTCTCGCATAGTGCAAAAGGAGGCTAAAAGCATGGTGGGAGTGAAGTAGTGTGCTCTTTCTTCTTCTGTCTTCCCCCAGCTGTAGCAGGGGTGCTAGTGAGTGGGGGTGTGGGTGGGATGGTGGGGGTAATTATTGGAATCTGCATCAAGATTCCTTCTGTTTGGGGAGGGAGGGATGGTTGAGGGACCATCTCAAGCTAATGTAGATACCATACTGGGATTTCCAACACCATATTGGGAAGGGTAAGCATTGCGTCTACTTGGAAAGCTTGCACCCCCTGGTGGGGGGTAAAAGAAGGGAATTTGGGTGATGTCTTAGGGGACTATCTCCCAAACCAAAATGTGGCCCTGGGGGGAGGTATAGTCAGGAACAGGGGTAGCTGGGGAGTTCTTAAGGGATTCCTAAGGAGGAGCTCTATGACTAGTAATTGTTAAGAACCTGAATAGATCTACCAATATCATAATCACAAATACTGAATACACAATAGATCCACTAAGCAAGATATAAGAAACCACACCTTATTATATCAAAACCCTTGAGGTAGGGAAACACCATACAATGGATCCTATTATGGAAGGGATCCTCTCTTGTTCACTTGCCTCTTCGAGGGGGCATCCTCCTATTGAGCTACAGCTCCAAATACAATACTTCTCTTCATGTCCCATTACATTGCTTGAACCCCTTTATATAGTGCACATCACCTAAGAACATTCTAGAGGAGGAATCTTCTAGAAGTAGAACCTTCTACGAAGTCCTCTTACATTTATTATATCTAATTACCCATTTATTATATCTAACTACCATAGTGGGCCTTATTTAATAATATAGTGGACCTAGTCCACCTTACATTCAATGGTCTCCACTATCATCACTATGGGCCCTCTGGGCCCCTCCACTACCTCTCTAGCTACCTTACAGTAATTAAGCCTTTGTGGGAGGAAGGATATCTCTAGTTTTTGTTCCATTGGATGAGATGACACATACGTGTGCTGAGGGATGTATGAGCAGAGGTGCTCCATGGTATGTCCCTAGCAAGGATGGGTCTTTGAAAATTCTGGGACCCATATCAATGAGTGGGTAGGTCTCGGGATTAGTGTGAATGAGAGGTAAGATGTTATCGATGTTGGAGGAAGGGTTGGGCTCGTAATGTGACACTTGGTCAATAGTGACGATCTTCCCGTTGTAAGGGAACATCATTGTGTGAAACACAGAAGAGGCCATAGCCTTCATCGCATACATGTAGCTACGTCCGAACAAGATGTTGTAATTGAGTGGAGCGTCGATAACATCAATGTCGATGAGGATAGTTTTGCCCCCGAGTTCAACGGGGACATTTTGGAAGAGTCCCTCGGGAGAGAAGGATCGTCCATCGTAAGCCCTCAGAGTAATGGAGGATGGTATGAGCTCAGGAGATCCAATTTTCTGCCAGACGGTTTTGGACATGATGCATGTGGATGCACCTTCATCTATAATGCAGCGGTGAACTGTGATGTTCCAGATTTTAACCGGTATTTGGAAAGCAACCAAAGCGGGGAGACGAGGTTCCCCACTATCGAGATCAAAGGTGATGATTCGAGTATCAGTAGGGTCGACTACCCCCAGAGCAGAAAGTAATGAATTCTGTTGAGTAGGACAGGTTTGAAGAACTTCTAAGACTAACATGGCGGCGGGGGATTGTGCCAAGTCATCGACCATACTATAATTGTGGGCCGCCCTAGCCTGAGGGTTGGTGACATTCCGTTGTAATGGGATGTGAGGAATACAAAGGGGTGGCTTAGTATTGCACCCCTTTTGTCACCTAAATGAGCAAAATAAGGATGCTTACAATCCCAATTGGGTTAGCTAGGCAAGACAGCAGTGAAAGAAAGGGTTAGAAATATCAAGCATAAGAAGTAAAGAAAGAAGTAAGATAAGAACAATAAAAGAAACTAAACTAGAGCACATAAGAACATTAAAATAAAAAATAAACAACACTCATGCCACTAATGGATAGGATTGTATTAGTGGGAAAACACCAAAGAGAAAGGGAGATATATGGGTCCCCTCTTCCTCC
>ML826683.1:46218-62966 GCA_009831015.1 Picea engelmannii
GGTAATATTTGGTTATTGGTATTTTGTATATACTTTGTTTTAAGTTCTAAATCATAGAGTTAACATATTACTTATTTCATCATGTTTATCATTGAGCAAATGTAGCAGAATTGTGTAAATGAAAATCAATGGAATTATGTTAAGACGAAGTTGTTATTGTGTATGTGTAAAATGAAAGATTAATTGTTCAACATCCTGGATGGGTGTTACATGCAGGGAACCTATCCACAGGGGTACCACGGGCTGACTGCTCCAGACCCTCCACGCCTTCCATTTATGGATTGATCTAAGGTTTCAACCACCCAACCCAACTTTCATTAATTGCTTTCTTCCATGGAGCGTGGCCGAGACTAAATGCACAGGGGATGACCATGTGCCTTCTCTCCAAGACTCGGAAGCTAGCTTCCTTTCCTATGGCCCCTTTCTCAATGTAACCCAGGGCCACGACCCTACGTTAATCTCACAAGACATCCTAGCATTTCGTGATTCAAGGGCTTTCATATGGCTCACCTTCTGATTTCTCGATCACTGAAACCATGAAATCTCTTATCTGACCGATGGTCAGATATGCTCCACAATCAACAGTTTCGATGCTTTTCCAAGACCCGGAATTAGTCCTCTATACGCGACTGGGGCCAGCTGCTTCTCCTAAACCATTTTTTCACATGAACACAGTTCACGACCTGGTGCCTATCTCCAAAGGCATTTCAGGACTTCAGCTATCGAGGATTCCCACATGCCAAGCTTCGGAATTCCCGACATGCGATTTTACGAAATCACCCACCCAGATCAACAATTGGATCTTCCTTAAAATTGATGGCCAGGATGATTCCTCGAAGGCCCCAAGTCGCCAACTCTACATGATGGATGCCAACCTTCTTTCTTGGATCTGTTCGCCACAAGACCAGGGGCTATGACCATGGGCCCAAACTTCCCAAGGCGTTTCGGGACTTCACTTATCAGGACTTTCCATACTACTGACTTCATATTTCCCGATCCGTGAAACTACAAAATCATTGATCAGGTGTCATGTGCTCCATTAGTTTGAATGACCCATATCTATTCTATGACTCGAGACAATTGCTTGTGGCTCATTTCAAAACCCCTGAAACCCAATTCTGCAAAATCGTTTAATCCACTGCCACCTCTCCCCTTCAAGATCAACATCTCATGTTGATTTTAGGTTTCACATTTTGCGAGGTCTGGTGATTTTTCTCCTTGACTGCTCCGATCCGCGAAATCACGAAATACTTAATTGTGTTCCATGTGTCCTATTGAGAAGGATGGCTCAGATCATTTCATGAATCCTCGTAACTCTACCCTTTGACCTTTCTGACTCATGAAATTGTGACTATGCCCGACGCTATTCCTCGTGCAACTCTATGATCATGATCACCTGATGGTCATCGATCTAATCTGATTGAAGGATCTTTTTCGTTGAAGGGTGATCTTCCTTGCTTACTTGATTTGAATCCATATTAAAAGTTTCAAGTGTTGCACTTGGTGCTGACGATTGTGGCCTGTGTTTATCACTTGAATGACTGGCTAAGGGCTCGGGAAAACAAAAGGATCAACAACAAAGGTGAAAAGAGAGAGAGAGAATATAGACTTAGGGAAAACAGAAAGGCTTGGGGCAATACTTCTCAGGCAAGATGACAAGGAAAATCAAGTCGATCAAATGGATGGAGGCAAACAACAAAAAAACTACAAGTGAAAGGAAAACCTACGATCGAGTCTGCAAAAGGAGGAAAAATAGGCAAAAATTACAGACCTAGGTAGAAACCATAGCTCACAAGACCTTGACAAATTTATGTGATAACATTAGGCTCCATGGGGGATGGCATGCTCCCTGTGAGCTTCCAAGAATAAGAATCTCCAGTCGCCTTAAGCATTGGTCTATGGAGTCGAGCTCAAAACATATTGCTGAAAAATATAGGCTGATAAGTAAAATGAAAGAAAACATACAAGGGCTCCAAGGAGCTTATTTATGTACAATCCTAAACTAATCAGATTTTACATGATGCTAGGTGAAAGCAAACTTCCACCATAGCCATTCAAGTAACTCCCTAACTGGAAGCTCCTTTATTCTGTCGATGATCACTAGCAGATGATGCAACCGTGACAGCAGAACAGTTACACCCTTCATCCCCTCTTCAAAGGATGAAGTTGAAATGAAATAGGGTGGCTCCAAGATATGAACGAAATGCCACTCCATGTACTTGCTGATAGGCTCATAGAATGAGTGGCAGATCTTGGAAAATTTGTAACAGGCAGCCTCCTTTGCTACACCGCGGCCCACATATGGCTGAATGTCTCTGGTAGGCACAGGAGGGTGAACAGTCGATACTGTATGACTGATCTCAGGCGATGGTTGCTCGCTAATAGGCTCTGAACAGAAGATAAATCACAACTCCTATTGCTCCTTTGGTTCATCTTCTTGTCTCTCCCAAGAGCCGGATTCATAATCGTCATAAACTGGACCCATAGGAAAACTCTGCTCTTCATCATGCTGCTCAGGTTCTTCTGCAGGCCCCGGATGGTTGGTTTCCTCCTGATGACTTTCTTTAACAAATAGAGGATAGGGCTATGTAATGTGTTCTTGGAAATCCTACATATCCAACTTAGAATCTGATACGTAGTTGTCATATACAGGTTGGATGCTCCTCAGGTGGGAAAACTGCAATGTGGGGCTCTGATGCTCCTCATCAGAATAATCACCAAAGATTGGTACAACAGGCACATCAGGAGCAGAATGCAAGGCCTCTACAGTCATGAAATATTCAACACTATCATCATCAGTAGGGATGTCAAGAACATCTGCCTCAAGGACTGGAAACTCCTCAACGCTTTCTTCAGACTCCAACCTTTCTATGTCGGTAGCAAGTGATTTTACCATCTCCATCAGCTTACCCAGAGCATCTTCTTCCTCCTCATGGTCCTCATCCTCATTGCCTTCATTAGATGCAGCCATATTTTGATCATGGCCATCGTATCCCTCACAAAATCCATGACAAATCAACTCATAGGGATAAAACTTTTGGCAATGAGCGTTGAAAGCTGCGTGAAAATGTTCCAGAGAAGAGATGCTAGCAGGGGGTAAAGAATGATACCGCTCACGAGCATCCCTGCTAACAAAAACAAGAACATATTCATTAATACATCTTCATGATGTATCTCCCACTGATGCATGAGTTCATGAAACTCTTTGAGATGTTGAGCAAGGTTGTCCTCTCTATGCTCTCTAAATATAGGTAGATAATCATTCCACTCATCTGGAGAAGGAACAACATTAGGAAAACCAGGAACAACGGAGAAATTAAAGGGAGCAAACCTCTAAGCCAAGATTCTTTCCATTCCGAACCAGCGGAGTCGCCAATCTATCCTTCAACCATGGAGTCACCAGGTGAATCATGCGCAGAATGAGTGTGTCTGGTCTTTGTTCGCCATCAAAGACCAACTATGATCATTGTGTTCTCCCGAGGGCTACTAGGTGTAGCCATAAGGAGCCACATTGAAAAAGCAGAGCCGAGACAGTGGATTCGCCACAGTGGAGTCGCCAGGAGCAAGCACAATCTTTAAAGGTTTTGATGTCTGACGCACCTTCAGAATCAGAAGTTCGTTGTCATTCTACCCAAGGAAAATCTTCAATCGCGTCCCTGGCAATGGCGCCAAAAATGTTAGCACCAGAAGTCACCTCTGGATTGCGGCAGAGGTAAGCCTGATACCCATCATTTTGTATGTCACAATGAATAGATTTAAAGGAAGTCTAATGGACACAGAATCAAGATGGTATTGTTCTAACTCAGAAAAATGGGTTGGAAAGCACAAGCAGGTGAGGTCTTATTTTAACTTCAGACAGTAAGTTGTAGTAAGGGTGAGTAGGAGGAAGACTTCGATGAGAAAATGTAAAGATCTGTCGAAGACATCAAGTCTTTCGACAGCCCAAGGAGGAACGATTTAAACACCAGAACTTCTCGAATTTAAATGTCAAAGAAACTGAAAGGAACTATGACAACACTATAATCAAACTTTTATTATAATGCAGACACAATAATTCAAGTGAATCAGTCAATCATGAATTCTTTCAGCATCGGAGGGAAGCAAGAGTGAGTAAGAAAGTTTATTGTTATTAAACAATAAGTCTCAAATGCATATATGTAACGAGATAACCAGAGAGTTCATTAAAACTTTACAATTAAGGATCATTGCTCTACCATTGACCCTTACAAAATATCAAAATGACCCCTATATACCCAGAGAAATCCGCCATTGACAGCAGGAGAGTCGTTGAGCGATTACATTCAAGGATTTACGTGTGCAAGCTCTCTTTGCATACGGTGCACGTAGTCTTTTGTCAGACACTGGCTCAGATCGATATGGCTCTCACAGGGAAACTACCCACAGGGGTACCATAGGATGACTCCTCCAGACCCTCCATGCCTTCCATTTATGGATTGAGTTGAGGTTTCAACCACCCAACCCAACTTTCATTAACTGCTTTCTTCCATGGAGGGTGGCCGAGACTAAATGCACAGGGGACGACCACATGCCTGCTCTCTAAGACTCAAAAGATAACTTCCTTTCCTCTGGCCCCTTTCTCAATGTAACCCAGGGCCACGACCCTACGTTAATCTCACAAGACATCCCGACATTTCACGTTTCAGGGGCTTTCATATGGCTCACCTTCGGATTTCTCGATCCCCAAAACCGTGAAATCTCTTATTTGATCGACGGTAAGATCTTCTCCACAATCAATGGTTGTGATGCTTTTCTAGGACCCTGTATTAGTCCTCTATATGCGATTGGGGCCAGCTGCTTCTCCTAAACCCTTTTTTCACATGACCATAGGTCGCGACCCAGCACCTATCTCCAAAGGCGTTTCAGGACTTCGACTATCATGGATTCCCACATGCCAAGCTTCAGAATTCCCAACACGTGATTTTATGAAATCTCCCACCCAGATCAATGGTTGGATCTGCCTTAAAATTAACGGCCATGATGATTCTTCGAAGGCCCCAAGTCACCAGCTCTACACGATGGGTGCCAACCTTCTTTCTTAGACTCGTTCACCACAAGAACAGGGGCTATGATCATGGGCCCGAACTTCCCAAGGTGTTTTAGGACTTCACTTATCAGGAGTTTCCATACTACTGACTTCAGATTTCTCGATTCGTGAAACTACGAAATCGTTGATCAGATGCCACGTGCTCCACTAGTTTGAATGGCCCAGATCTATTTCACGACTCGCAACAATTGCTTGTGGCTCATTTCAAAACCCCTGAAATCCAATTCCGCGAAACCGTTTAATCCACTGCCACCTGTCCCCTTCAAGATCAACAGCTCATGTTGATTTCAGTTTCGCATTTCACGAGGTCTGGTGATTTTTCTCCTTGACTGCTTCGATCTGCGAAATTATGAAATACTTAATTGTGTGCCATGCGTCCTACTGAGAAGGAAGACTCAGATCATTTCATGATTTCGCTTTTCGCAAATCCTCGTAACTCTACCCTTTGACCTTTCTGACTCGCGAAATCACGACTATGCCCGACGCTATTCCTCGTGCGACTTTATGATCGCGATCACCCAATGGCCATCGATCTGATCTGCTTGAAGGATCTTTGTCGTTGAAGGGTGATATTTCTTGCTTACTTGATTTGAATCCATATTAAAATCTTCAAGTGTTGCGCTTGGTAACGACAAATGCGGCCTGTGTTGATCACTTGAATGACTGGCTAAGGGCTTGCGAAAACAAAAGGATCAACAACAGAGGAGAAAAGAGAGAGAGAGAGAAGATCAACTTAGAGAAAACAGAAAGGCTTGGGACAAAGAATTCTCAGGCAAGATGACAAGGAAAATCAATTCGATCAAACGGATGGAGGAAAACAACAGAAAAACTACAAGTGAAAGGAAAACCTACGATTGGGTCTGCAAAAGGAGGAAAACATGCAAAAATTGCAGACCTAGGTAGAAACCATATCTCACAAGACCTTGACAAGTTTATGTGATAACAAAGACAACTTGAGCAACCTCAAAATGTAGGTGACCTTTGGTTTCAATTATTCTCTGACATTCTGGGGAATTATCAACTAACAGAAAAGTTGTGCAATGTGTTATACCTAGTTTTAGGGAACAAAGAACCCCTAGAAGCAAGAATAAGTGCCAATCTTTTTGAGAAGAGTACTCAGAGAGTGGAGCGAAGAAAAATATAAACTGGAAAAGAATTCCAACTAATATCCCAGTTAGATGAATTTGAGATTAAGGACATCATGTTGGATCTAGGATTTGATGTGAACATTCTGCCTAAGAAGACCTGGGAAGCCTTAGGAAAACCTAGGTTGACATATTCCCCAATTCAGTTAAGAATGGTTTTTAAGAATGGAAAACCAATATTGTATCTTCCCCATTGGAAAATTAGAGGATTGGTAATAGATGTTGCAGGAGTAAAGAAAGTGGTTGACTTTGAAGTCATTGAGATCATGGGAGATAAGGACCCTTACCCTGCACTACTTGGAATCGATTGGGCCTATGACAATTATGTAGTCATCGACTTAAAGAAATACACCATGACCTTTGAGGTTGATGGAATCAAGGTAGTTCAACCTTTGGATCCATATGTAGGACCCAGGTATACAGAGCTAACAGACAATAATATGGAGGGAGAAGACTTGGACCAGTTGTACACCGTAACAGCAGGAACAAGAGACGATTACATAAATCCTATTGTTGATGGATCAGTAAGTTGGAGAAGCATACAGTCAGCAGATGAAGATTCAAAAATGGATTTTGACAGTTGGCAACAAGGTTCATACGAAAGATTCTCAAGAAGATGTGAAACTGTCAGAGTAACCAGATGGGTTGAGACCGAAGTTAGAGAACACCCAGTATACGATGGCGCTCAGGACTAGATGGTTTTATTATCAACATGGAGGAAAAGGTAGTAGAAGATCAAAGAATCACGGTAGTAGATGTAGCTTTTCAGAAAACCCCTACCAAATGGTGGGCTAATCATAAAGCTTTACTCAGAACCTGGGACAAGGTGAAGAAAGCTACCAAGTATAGGTTCTATAATAAAGAGCAGCTGGAATCAGAGTTGCAGATGGATCTCCAAGTTGCGCAAATGTTCAGTGGAGAATCGAATCCTAGAATACATATTGAATAGTGCGTGACACAGTGGCAAGTTGCAGGAATACCATCTCACTTCTGGGTTTAGGTATTTCCCCACTCTCTAGGTCCAATCCTGAAATATTAGTTCATATATGAGGAAACCAGAAGACAGACCAGGGACTGGCCAACACTGGTAGCTCATTTTTGCAAGAACTTCTCATTTATAAGTAAGTACTCTGAGCTTGAAGTAATCCTACAAAACATTAAAGAATTTCTTTTTACAGATAATGGTAATCCAAAATCAAACTTAGTGGTATGTGCTAAACATAGCCAAGAACATCAGACCAACCTTCACCTGGCCTCAACTGAGAAACCTATAGAATGCTACCAGATTAGCAAAGATTTAGAAAGCCTAGATGACTTAGGGGAATTGAGAAACCTAACCATCAAAGAGACAGAGGGGAGAAAATAAATCCAAAACACCATATCCAGCCAGACTGATAGCTCCTATAATCACCCATTAAAATTGTGCAAAATCAATCTAGGGACCACCGAGCAACCCAAGATAGCTTTGGTGGGAGACTACTGGGACGAGAAAACCAGTAAAGAAATACAAAGTTTGCTTCGGGAACATGAGGATTTGTTCCCAAATACTTTTTCAAAGTTAAAGGGAATCAAAGGAGGTAAGGGAGAAATGAAAATTGAATTGAAACCAGGATCCAAGCCTATTAGACATAGACCATACCATCTTAACCCTAGAGTAAAAGAGAAGGTTAAGAAGGAGATAGGTAAGATATTGGAAGCAGGAGTCATCATTGCAGTAGAAGAAGTAGAATGGGTCAGCCCAATAGTTATTCAAAGAAAGAAAGGAACAGAGGATATTAGAGTCTGTGTAGACTATAGAAGCCTCAACTTTGCCTGTGTGCATGACCATTTCCCAACACCCTTTACTGATGAACTGTTAGAACAGGTTGTGTGGAAGGAAGCATACTCATTCACAGATGGATTTTCAGGATATCACCAAGTTAGGATCGCCGAAGAGGACAAAAGGAAGACCACTTTCATAACAGAATGGGGATCTTTTGCATACAATGTGATGCCATTTGGTTTTAAAAATGCCCCTGCAGTTTTTTCTAGGATTGTAATAGCTGATTTTAGAGAGTTCATTCACAAATTTATAGAATTCTATATGTATGATTGGACAATATATAGCCTACTCAAGGAACATGTAGCGCTGCTACGGATAATCTTTGACAGATGCAGAGAATTATATATCATTTTCGGTATTAACTACATAGTGTAAGTCATTAATCTATGACCCATATCCATGAGTATTAGTCACAACTGACCAATAATTCTCATGATTTGAATAGTCCACTTAGCACTCATTACATCAGGTGATGCTCATAGGGGTGAAGAAATGGGATTGAAACCAATGAAATGAATCACATAGCATCAATCATCACTACCGGGGCTTGCACTCGGTAACCAGGACTTCCTAGGTGGTCACCCATCCCAAGACACCTCTAGCTCAAGCGTGCTTAACTGTGGATTTTTTCCCCACAATCAAGCAGCTTGCTACCCCATTTGCAAAACCTTAGAAAGTATTGTGCCTTATGAACTATCCAGTTAGAGCTCCCTTCACTCTTATTAATCATAGAGGGGCTTCCGCAGTGCAACATATTATATATCATTTTTGGGATTAACTGCGTAGTGTAAATCATTAATCTATGACCCATATCCATGAGTATTAGTCGCAACTGACCAATAATTCTCACGATTTGAATAGTCCACTTAGCACTCATTGCATCGGGTGATGCTCACAGGGGTGAAGAAATGGGATTGAAACCAATGAAATGAATCACATAGCATCAATCATCACTTTCGGGGCTTGCACCCGGTAACCAAGACTTCCCAGGTGGTCACCCATCCCAAGACGCCTCTGGCTCAAGCGCACTTAACTGTGGAGTTTTCCCCCATAATCAAGCCCACTTAGCTTGCTACCCCATTTGCAAAACCTTAGCAAGTATTGTGCCTTATGAACTATCCAGTTAGATCTCCCTTCACTCTTATTAATCATAGAGGGGCTTTCGCAGTGCAACATATTATATATCAATTTCGGGATTAACTGCGTAGTGTAAGTCATTAATCTATGACCCATATCCATGAGTATTAGTCGCAACTGACTAATAATTCTCATGATTTGAATAGTCCACTTAGCACTCATTGCATCGGGCGATGCTCACAAAGTGCATGAGAGAATTGCAGATCTCATTGAATCTCAAAAAGTGCATCTTCTGTGTACCACATGGGAATTTGTTGGGCCACATAGTTTTCCAAGGAGTATTGGTAGACCCACCCAAAGTTGCAGTCATTGTGAATATGCCATCACCTACGAGTGTTAAATAGTTGGGCTCCACGCTGGGACACACAGGTTATTATCGCAGGTTCATCCGAAGATATGCCAACATTACTACACCTCTGGAAAACCTACTGAAAAAGGTTGAATCGTTCCAATGGACTCCATAATGTGAAAAATCATTTGAGACACTCAAGGAGAAGTTCATCACAACACCGATTATGATATTCCAAAACTGGGAGAATGAATTTCACATTCATGTAGATGCTTCAAGAATTTCCTTGAGAGCTATCTTGGAGATGGATCTATGGATCATCCTGTCTATTTTGTGAGTCGGAAGTTTTCGCAAGCAGAGCGCAACTACACAACGAAGGAAAGGGAGGGCTTAGCCATGATTTATGCTTTGCAAAAATTTAGACATTATTTGTTAGGTTCTCATTTCAAATTCTTTACTGATTATTCTGCATTGAAATATCTAGTTAACAAACCTGTGTTGGAAGGGAGAATTTATAGATGGTTGTTGTTATTTCAGGAATTTTCCTTCGAAGTTATCATCAAGCCGAGAAGATGCAATGTAGGACATGATCACCTGTCCAGATTAGAGTTAGGGGAAAGTGGTGGAGCAGTAGACGATTAGCTCCCAAATGCAGACTTGTTCTGGGTCGAGGCCATACCAGAGTACCTGGAGGACATAGCATTCTTCTTAAGTATAGGGGCCTACCCAGAAACATATTCTGCAACCTAGAAACGTCACATGGTTGTTAGAGCAGCAGATTACCAGCTGATCGTTGGACAGTTGTATAAACTAGGACTAGAAAGTATCCTCATAAGATGTGTCATGGATCATAAAAGACAATATATACTTTGGGAATGCCACAATGGAGTTGCAGGAGGTCACGTAGGAGGAAAATCCATTGCACAAAAAGTTCTACAAGCTGACTTTGGTGGGCAACACTCTTCAAGGATGAAAAAGTATACGCTATATCGTGTGATGTTTGTCAATGAGTGGGTAAGCTATCACGCCGAGACGAATTACCACTACAACCAGTTAGAGCTCTACAAGCATTCGAGAAATGGGCAGTTGACTTCATTGGACTAATCAACCCCACAACCAAGCATTCAAAGGATAGGTACATCATCACTGCAACTAACTACCTTACCCGTTGAGATGAAGCAGCAGTTGTTCAAGACTGTTCGACCGATATTCTTGTCAGGTTCATCTTCGAGAAAATTATCACCCGTTTTGGATGTCCTAGGAGCCTAACCAGCAATCATGGAGTTCATTTCATTAGTAACACTATAGCAACGCTTACAGCAGAATTCTTAATCCAACACCACAAAAATAGTCCCTACCACCCATAGGCCAATGGAACAGTCGAAGCCTTCAACTAGATTCTGGAAAGAGGTTTGACAAAGTTCTGTTGCACAAACCGAGGATTGGGATGATAGAGTCCCAGAAGTACTATGGCCTTACAGGAAAACCACAAAGCAACTCCACAGGTACACACGATTCCATCTTGTTTATGGGCAAGAGGCAGTGGTGCCTGCAGAATTCATCACTCCAAGTTTTTATATTGCACAAATCACACATATGTCAGAAGGGGAATCCATTGCAAAGAGACTTATGGAGTTACAAGAACTCGAGGAGACCAGATTTCTAGCAGACTTCCACTAGTCAGTTGAACAAGAAAGAAAAAAAACTTGGCACGATAGGCACATTAAGACCAAGGTATTTACGCAAGGAGACAAGGTTCTACTCTACGATAGTCAATACCAAAATCATTCTAGCAAGTTGCGCATGCACTGGTTGGGACCATTTACATTTTAGAGATCCAACCCTCGGGAGTAGTCAGACTCGCGCAATTGGATGGTGTGTTGTGACCGGGATGGGTGAATGGTGCTCACCTGAAGCCTTATCTGTATCAAAACTGAGAAAAAGGGATTGTTTCTCTAGTCCAAAGGAGCTTGTACAATAGTTAGATTTGATTTTTTCTGAAATTTTGTAAATTCATTTAATAAAATCGATGTGCGTAGTCTTGCGCCATGACACATAGTTCATTTTTTGTTTAAGTGTTGTTTGATACAGAACTCATGACTCAGCAGTGCAGGATCCGAAGCATAAGAGAATCCATTAATGACAGTCATTAATATGACGAGAACCTCCTTTGTGGTCAGAGGGAGGACGAATGTGAATATGATCTGAGTCCATGTGCCACACGAACCCAATCTAGTCACATCCTTTATGACCATTACAGTACCCCTCCAGAAGCCAGTTAAGCCATAAATCCGTGAAATCCAAAGATGTCATCGAAGTTCGCGTCGGGATACCCACCCGTCAAACGGAAAGGTCTGAAATTGGCCACATCCCTATTCCACTCATGCAAGTAAGTAAATGCCAGAATCCCCCAATAGGATTTACCTCGTTAAAATGTCTCGTCAGACAACTCAGATCTAGGTACATCCATACGGTCATAATGAACAGTATTTATTGCTAAACTTTCCTGTTAATCCAAATATAAGACCCTGAGACCTCGCCCGAGGACACATCATTTCCAAAGAACATAGTTATATATGAATTCAGTAGAGAGAACTAGCCTGTACAATTGTGAAACCCGTAGTCATGATCCCAGTCCATAGCTTGCCAAAGAAGTGTGGATGCCTAGAGCCACAGCGAGTCAGAGTGCCATGTCTAAAGAAGTGGTACTAGACGAACCCTACGACCCCCGAGTCAAGGTTGTGGGTGATCTCAAAGGGAAGGTGGAGCATGTTAAACTCCTCAATCTTGACCTAACAGATCTAGTTTTGTTCCCTCAGATGCACACAGATGTATTTTGGGAGATGGCTCCAGACAAATTCTGAGGTATGCAATTTGTGCAAAAATCAAAGTTTGTCAACTTATTCAATTCAACCATCATGAACCTTAGAGACCTACCAGTATTCGGTACCACTGGCGAGGTTGCGTGGTGCACAAAATTTCTGATAAGTAGGGTGCACGACAGAATTTTTTGGTTGGATAAAAGATATCCAATCCATGCTGAAGACATCCATCAGCTTACTGGACTGTCCTTCGAAGGAGAAGACGTGTTGAAAGGATTCCAGGGTCTTGGTAAGCACGGAAAAAAGAAATGTGAGCTCAGCTTGTATGAGAAATTCAACACAAAGAGGGGGGGACGCATAGTAGTAATCGAACCCATATTACCAGAGACAGTCCGGACTGGCTGTTACATCATAGACAACAAGGTTATGATATCATACTACAAGGGCGAATGCATGCTAGATGAATTATCGGTAGCAGACTTTTGCACTAATGGTGTTGTGTTCAATTGGTGTAGTTACCTGCTGGAGGAACTACTAGTGGCATGTGACGAAGCGCAGGAGAAGGGAGGAACCTTCACTTATGGATATTTGTTGGTGGCATTCACCATGATCAAATGGAAGCCACCCATAGGAAGGTCGTCGGTGCTACCAGATAAGGGTTGCATGGCGAAGATGTTCGAGCCATGGCAGTCAAGGCTGGATTTGGAAAATGCAGCCTTCAACACACCAACATTTGCTAAGTGGTGCAATGGCCTGATAGACGCAACACATAGGTTGGGTATTCCGTAGGATCTCCTCAACCACAATACGTGAAACATCTCCTTCGACATCAACCGACACCATACATTTGTTTAGCCAAGACATGTTAGCAGGGAAGATTTCCATACAAAGATGTTGTCGTTCTATCTGGACGAGGAGGCCTTTGACAAAGAAGTAATGGCATGGCTAGGAGTTAAACGCAACCCACACAAGTTGGGAATGCACTATATGCTACCTGCGGAGCTGCTAAAGAATAAAGACAAAGAAGCAGGAGCAGGACCGAGCTCAAGTCCAGATCCACAAAAGCCAGAAGCTCCAGTGCAATCAGCCTCTAAGGAAGAGGACAGAACACAGTCATTAGAGCATAAGAAAATAACGCTACCGACCCTCCGTCCGCTGCCAGCTGGTGCCGTGTTTTTAGGTGAGGACGTTAACCAGATCTTGAGCATTGTGTCCGTTATAGAACCAATGGTGAAGAGGCCCAGAACCAGGGTTTCACCGAACAAACCTTTGAACCCCCAACTCCCTACGTTAGTCATTCCCTGCACCCGCTCAACAGTCAAATCAAGCCCCATAATCCACATTTATGATGACCCTAAGCCTAAAACATTTCCATCTACATTCATCACTGAGCACCCTCCGTCACCACCACCACCCTAGTCGCCAACCCAAGAAACCACCAGTCCACCCCAGACCACAAACCTAAAGTCGATGAAACTCGATTAGCCAGAGGAAGTGGAGTGAGGACTCCCATAAATAACCCAAGAGTCGACTAAGTCGAGACCAAAAGTCTCTGGTCCAAACCCCAAAGCACCAGAGGAGAGCATGAAGCTTAATGGTCTGAATCCATAAATCAAGGAACAACAGCCTAAGCCTTCAGCGCAAGAAAAATACAGTCAAACTGTGGAGGGGCCGCAAGCCCAAAGCAACCAACAAATCACCTCACCGGCCAAGGGTGAGGGTGCCCAAGAAAGCACAACACATGAAGCAGACGCAACAAAAGAGCAGGAGATACCAGATGCTCAGAAAGTACCAGAATGAACAACTAGGTAGAACACAACATTCGAGTGTGAACAGATGGAGTGGGTTCTCCAGAACCCTCAACAATGCGCAGAATTGATGCAATTATGCATAGCTAGAACAGAGTTTCTGACTCTTTTTCTCTCAGAGATAAGGTTGAGGATCGCAACAGGACCATCAACAGAGGAGGAGGTAGAGACCCACTCAGAGCACTCAACGGTCAGTGGACTTCCACTACAAACATGAGCACCCAGAGATGCAGCCCCTTCATTCGCTGACCTGGTACAGTGGCTAGCAACACACTTATTTGGACTGATCAGAGCATCAACTGATCAATTAGAGAAAAGGCTCTAGGAGGTCGAGAGGTCTATCGAGGTCGCAAGGAAGGAATATCTCGTCGCTCAAACATGTAGGACACAGGAAGTGCATGACAAAATCCAGGTTCAGTGCAAACTAGAAAGAGTGCAGGAAAGACTTGTCGAATCCTGGCTGGAGATTCGGAAGGTTGCACCCAAATTACCTAAAGTCAGTGATGCAAGCGAGCCAGAGCACCAAATTGAGCTGCTACAAGGAGCATGGACACAAATCGCCACTCGCACTGGGCATCTAGAAGCACAACTATGACAAACTCAGCAAGAAGCAGAGAAGCAGCCTCAAAAGCTGTAAGACAAGATGCAGAAGACCGTACTGCAAGGAAACAATGCCCGAGAAACACTACACAAGTACACAATGGAATGCACAAAGATCTTCCGAGAAGTCAGTGATTGGATGGGCATCATCGCTCGATGCAACTAGGTCTTGGAGGAGGTGCGCACAAAGATCCAGGTACTGAACGAAGAAGTTGCAGCCACAATGGATCCGATGGAGCAACATCAGAAGTGCGACCAAATCCAACATGCGGACAATGAACTGAATGCCCTCTTTGAGGCACAATCCATAGCCAAAAAAGTGTTGCACGACTTCCGACCTATCATTCAGACAGTGTACATGCAGATGCTTCAAGTTGATGCAACAGAAGATTCTGAGTTGAACTTATTGATCGTGTCTAAGACAAAGGGGTATAGTAAAGAAGAGACCCAACAGTTTGTTGCGGAGGCATCACTCCTCGCTAGGAAGTGGCAGGATAAAGTTGGAAACTTTCAAGGAGTGAAGGAGTGAGCCTTACAGTTGGTCTCAAAGTTGGGCCCTTCATGTGAAGAGGTAAAAGAAGAGAAAGCACAAATAGAAGAGTTGAAGGAAGAAGAAAAGGAGGACAAAGGAAAACAGCAGATGCTCCTAGAATATGCGAAAGAACCAAGCACTTGACTCGAGGGCAATTCAAGGATTGTGGTCGGAGCCTATTGGGCCCTTCGTTTTTGGGATAAGGAATCACGCAAGTTTTGATTGAGCACAAGTTGCGCAAGCTGCACCAAAATATGGACAACAGAGCGAGAAAGAGCAACAGAAAGCAGTTGTGAAAGACAGCGCAACGCCATCTAAGCAACAAATGGTTGCAATAGAACAAGGAAGCGTGCAAGCCGAAGTGGAAGACATAACCTAGCTATATATAGGGTTGAACATAATTGTAAAATGGTTGCTCAGTTAGTCAAATGAGTTTTTTTTGTTTGTTGTTGTAAGTCGAGTCCAGTAAAGTCTTAAGTCTGTAATTTAATCGATCTATCTGTTTGAGAATCAGATCTCTATAACATGAGTCCAGAGTCAAGAGTTTGTACGGAGCATTACTGTGTATTCTAGAATCTGTAATTAAGGAAAGATTCTGAAGCTAATATGAAGAAGGATCTGAATTTTCAAAATATGATGTGTCTCTATGTATTTTACTTATGCATTACAGTACTTCTTTATGGTTTACAAGTTCTACTTGATGATTCTATGTTTGAGGGCTTGTTCATAATGTAAGTAGGTTCAATTCTTGCACACATAAGATTCAGATCTGTTCATGTCTCCTGCGCAAGATTAGGATGAGTCTTGAAGGTTCTGTGGGTCCTCCTAAGTCTTTTCCTTAACCTTCCCTATCTATTTGTCTCAACAAATCTTCGGGTGAGACTTCTTCTCTTCGGAGGAGATGAAAATGCCAGCGCTCTAGACTACTCAGTACCTTTTGTTGGTAACTTGAGAAGGACCCTAGTCTGATCAAACTTGTGCCAACAAGATCTGTGAGGTTCTTTGTTCTATATGTAAGCAACACAATTAAGTGCATCAACCCAAAGCTTGGAAGGAAGTGATCTTGCATGCAACATGCAACTGGTCATCTCCTTGAGAGACTTGTTCATCCTTTCAACAACTCCATTCTTCTATGGAGTGTATGGAATTGTGTGTTGCAACTGGATACCATCTTCACAACAAATATTTTGAACATCTTTGTTGATATACTCCCCCCCATTGTCTGTAGGGAGGATCTTGATTTTATTCCCAGTTTATGTCTCTACTAGATCTTTGAATTCTTTGAGATGCTTAAAAACTTCGGACTTTTGTCTGAGAAAATAAACCCAAATATAACATGAGTAATCATCAATAAATGTAAGAACATACCTTGCTTTGTTGATGGACAAATGTGGAAATGGACCCATGAGATTATTGTGAACAAGCTCCAAGGAAGAGGAGGCTCTCCTTGCCTTCCCCTTTTCAAACTTCTCTTCAGGATGCTTGCCAAGAATGCATCCTTCACAAACCCCTTCAGAAAATTGAATGT
>ML826683.1:70674-90850 GCA_009831015.1 Picea engelmannii
CATTGGGATCATTACCAACTAATGTGCATTGTCCTTGGGATCATCACCAGACTAGCACATTACCCATGATTCCCCGATCTTCTCCTCACTTCACTCTATTTCAGTCAGTTAACTGAAGACTAGTAAACTAGTTAACTCAGCTAGGTGGCAGTTCACTCTCGCAATTGCTCGAGAGACTAGAATAGGTGGCAGTTCACTCCCTTAACTACTGGTGTGTTGATCCGGATTTATGTAGGAACACAATGAAATACATAAATACACATAAACACAGAGATGCAGCGGACATAAGACTTCATTTCATTAATAACAATTGACTGAAATCTGCTTACAGACATAATGGAAATAAACTAGCTAGGGCGCTGGTAGCTTATCTCTGAGAAGAGATGTGGTGGATACTGGCCTCTGAACTGTGTTACAATGAGGCTCGAAGGCCTATTATTATTGAGAAACAATGGAAAACCCTAAACATCCAAAGACCTAACCCTAGGAGATGAAACGCCAAGACTATGGGCCCCGTTTGGGTAAGTTGGTACATCAACTTCCCGGGGATGTAACTTTGGCATACGATCTCCGTTTGACGCGTTCTATACCTCGCTAGAAAGATCCATGTTGCTCCCCGTTTTCCCAAAAAACGTCGTTTAAGGCCTCAAAACGGCTCCGGAAGTTCAGGACCCGAAAAACTGCTAAAAATAGTAAACTGAGCGGAAACTGAAAAACTGAAAGAAGCAATGGTGGGGGTCCAAGTGGAATAGGCGGGTGGCCACCAATATCCACCTGGATCATGTGTATCCAGATCACTCTAGACCACCACTATGGTGCATTGGCTTCACCTCCAGCGCGCATTGGTTGAGTTATACAGAGTATATCATGTGTAAATTATTCATTATTCATTACGGTTAATGAGAATTCTTCCATTATTTCTCTCTTGATTCTTCTTTCTCAATTTCTCTCTGCAAATGTGTGGGGTATTTTCTAGCTAAATCTATTATGTGCAGGTTCAACACATTTACATGGTATCAGAGCCGACAGACTGCTAAGCAAAAGCTACACCAAATTATTTTTGCAGGTACCAAAGATTGAAGATAGCGAAAAAATGGAATTCCCAAAATAATTCATTCTTACACCTTACAACTTCTTTGCATGGAAGGAGAAAATCATGCATCTTCGAAGTAGATGATTGTACAGGTTAACCATGAATACAGAGACAAAACCAACATCAGCCATAGAAAAATCCAAGTATCTAAATCGAATGGATGAAGCATTCAGAGCAATTTGCGATTTCATTTCTCACGATCTCCTCTTTCACATATCTTCCTGTAAAACCCCCAATGAAGCCTAGACCACCATGGAAGGGATTTTTGGAAAATGGGATGAATGAGGGGACACATGCTCGAGGTGAAATTTCTCACATTGGATCCAAAAAGCTTCGACAATATCCAAGATTTATTTATATGATTCAAGGATTTACTGTCGCAACTCAAGGTTTGCGGGGTTGATAAATCTAAGGAGGAGAAACAAATGGTTCTCACCATTCTCTCCAAACTTGGTCCTGAATTCTCCGTGTTCGTTTCCACATTCCATTCAGTGAAATTTGCCTTTGGAGCCACCTGGAAGATGCATTCTCTTGAGGAATTTATCGAATCCATGACACAAGAGAAAACCAAGTTCATCAACATGGGAAAAATCAAAGGCCAAAAGGTGCATGCACTTACTGTGCAAGATGGTATCTATCAATATTATAAATCTAAAGATAAAGACAAAATGAAAGCTCATGCAAATCTGAAGAAGTAAGGGTACTCAAAACCCTTCAGCGATGCCTCTGGATCCAAAGGTGGAAAGGGAAGAAAATGGGAGAAATGCACATACTTCCATAAAGGATTCCATCCAAAATCCGCATGCATGCATAAACAAATAGATCTAATGACTCAAATATTTCAGCAAAATAACCTTAGAGATCGCATTCCCGAGGGTGCCAAGAAGAAGAAGCCAAAAGATTAGAACCCCAAGAAAGACAATTCTAGCCATGCCTTGATTGCCATAAACTCCTCCCCTGATGCTTGGATCGCAGATTCAGGAGCATCACATCACATGGATGCCACAAAAGCAATCTATTCTTCATTGGATGCATGTAAAGGTCCTCCTATTCTGATGGGGGAAAACTCTAGCCATGCCTTGATTGCCATCAACTCCTCCCCTGATGCTTGGATCACAGATTCAAGAGCATCACATCACATGGCTACCACAAAAGCAATCTATTCTTCATTGGATGCATGCAAAGGTCCTCCTATTCTGATGGGGGACAACTCTTCAGTCGAGGTCACCGACAAAGGAAGGATTGAACTCACCAATGGAAGCTTCGAGAATGTGTTGCACGTTCCCAAACTTTTCGTCAATCTTCTCTCCATGTATCAGATGACGATTTCTAACACTGAAAATAAAGTCATATTCACACCTAATGCAATGGACATCTGTGACATGTAAACCAATTCCAGGGTTGCTACCGGTGAGGTAAATCATCAATCTAGATTGTATACATTTTTTGAATTTATTGAACCAGATTCTGCTTTATTGCTTCCCCATGTTGATGAAAGCAGTAGGATATGGAATGAAAGGTTCAGGCATTTGAATTTCAAATATATGCAACAACTCATAAAGAAAATATTGGTTGATGGTCTACCAAACATTCATTTCTCCAAAGGAATTTGTGAGGGATGTGTTCTTGGAAAACACCTTCAAGAAAAATTCGACAAAGGAAAGATTCAGAGAGCTTCCTCTCCTTTAGATCTGATCCATAGTGACCTCATGGGCCCTTTTCCACATACATCAATCAACAAAGTGATGTATGTTCTCATTTTTGTTGATGGTTTCTAACGTTCACATGGATTTACTTTCTCAGGCAAAAATCATAGGTCTTTCAACACCTCAAAGATTTCAAAGCCCTGGTTGAGACACAATCAGGAAATAAAATCAAAGTCCTCTGAATTGATAACTGGGGAGAGTATGTCAATCATAAGATCCAAAAACTTTGTCATGAGGCAGGGATTCAGTTGCAACACACAATTTCCTATACTCCACAACAAAATAGAGTTGTTGAGTGGAAAAACAAATCTCTAAAAGAGATGGCATCTTGCATGCTACATGCAAAGTCACTTCCACAGAGATTATGGGCCGAAGCTCCTAATTGTGCAACCTACATCCAAAAAATATCTCCCCATAGATCTATCAAGGATAAGACTCCCTACGAGGCTTGGAGCGGCCTCAAACCAGAAGTGACCCACTTTCATATTTTTGGTTCACGTGCATGGGCCCAGATTCCCTCTGAAAAGAGGAAGACACTTGATCCACAAAGCATTGTGTGTATGTTTGTTGGATACCCTGACAGTGTGAAGGGATACAAACTTATTGATCTTTCCTTAGGCCGACTCATCATTGAACGAAGTGTTCAATTCAAGGAAAGTGTGCATGTACCTCAACAACAACATGCAGACACCTTCATTCCTCCACATGTCCGAGATGATTAGCATGCACATGCCGACTCTTCTTTAGACGAGAGTTCCGATTCAAAGGATTCAGATGATCCAGATACAGAGTCAATATAGTTAGATGCAGAGTTAGTGCATCCAGATGCAGATGCAGATCCAGAGCAGAGGCCCAAGTGGGCCCAAACTACTCTTCAGGATGCAGGGGATCTTGTTGGTGATCCAACCAATACTAGAAGGAATCGTTTGATTTAGAGGAGCCTCCTATTGCACTCACTGCCACTGAACCATTTCCCTCCACACATCTTTTCTTCTTGGTTCAGTCTTCAGATCCATAGTCTTATGGTGAGGTTGTTGGAAATCCCTTTTGGGAATCTGCGATGCAGGAGGAGTAAAACTCCCTCCTCGAGAACCAAACTTAGGATCTAGTTCCCCTTCCTTCTGGAAGGAAACTTGTCAAGTGCAGATGGGTATACATGACCAAGAGCATAATTGATGGACATATACAAAGCCAAGCTAGTGGCCAAAGGCTTTCAACAGGTGCATGGCATTGACTATGATGAGACTTTCTCTCCAGTAGTGAAGATGGATTCCATATGTTTGACACTTGCCATTGCAGCAACCAAGGGATGGGAAGTCCATCAGATGGATGTAAATAATGCATTTCTTCACGGTGATCTCTCTGAGGAGATCTATATGGAGCAACCCCAGGGATTTATACATGATTCATCTTTGGTCTGTCGAATGAAGAAATCTCTTTATGGCCTCAAGTAGGCTCTAAGGGCATGGTATGCCAAGATGGACTCCTACCTGCTGTCACAGAACTTTGTACATTGAAAATCAGACTCGAATGTCTACATGCTTAGAACAACTGATTCACTTCTACTCTTAGTTATGTATGTTGATGATTTGTTGATCACCGGTTGCTCGACTTCAACGATTACTGTAGTTAAGAGGATTCTACATGACATGTTCTTGATGGAAGACATGGGTCCTCTACACTTCTTCCTTGGACTCAAGATTAGTCAAGATGCATCAGGCATCAAACTGTCCCAGGTTAAGTATGCACGAGATCTCCTTAAGAGATTTCACATGACAGACTGCAAGTCTATTCCGACTCCTTTCCTATTAGGAGTCAAACTTGAGGATGGCGGGGACACTCCACTGGTTGACAACACACTGTACAGACAACTAGTGGGGAGCTTGTTGTATCTCATACACTCCAGACCAAACCTTTCCTATGCAGTTGGCACAATTTCTAGGTTCATGCAGGAGTCGCATGAGCTACATTGGAAGGCTGCAAAGCGTATCCTTCGATACGTACAGAGCACCATCACCTTTGGGATTCATTATGAAGTAGACTATACATTAGATCTCATCGGGTTCACTGAATCTGACTAGGCTAGCGATAACACCTATCACAAATCCACATCTGGTTACTCACTTAGTCTTGGTTCCGAGCCTATCTGTTGGTCGAGAAAGAAGCAGGTTGCTATTTCTTTTTCTTCAGCCAAGACATAGTACAAAGGGGTAGTTAACATAACCATTCAAGCTATGTGGCTACAACATTTTCTCATTGAGTTGGGAATTCAGTTTCTGTTGGAGAAATTTCTATTTTCAGCACACTAATTCAGTGGGAGTTAACTGACTAGTTCTATTTTAGACTTTCTAATTTTAGACCATCACTATTATGCATGCATTTCTAAGATAGGATGTCATTTCCTATATGAGTGAATATCACTCACTCATTGGATAGATCATAATATACATTGATTCTCATTCTTCATATTGTATCTCTCTTCCTTTTCTTGATAAGCTTTGTTTGTGTATGCTTTAGCTAGGTCTCGTGTGCAGGTTTCCATGAAATACTGACATGGTATCAGAGCCGAGATGCTTGGAGCAACCCAAACAAGACAGAGAAGAGCAAAGAGGATTTAATTATTGAGTAAACCTAGTTTCCGCCTTCCTCGCGGCCTATCCCTATCGAAAGGTGCGACAATTGGAATCGTCCCAGCCTATCCCTATCGAAGGGTGTGACAGTCACACTCACACTTAAGAAATATTTTTTTTTTAGGAATCGTCGCAGCCTATACAGAGTCAAGGTACGACATCGTCGCACTGTATTCTTTACCCAGAGTGCAACGATTCAGTTTTTCACAATCGTCTCAATTTATCCTTCTCTAGGGTGTAACGATTCAACATCGTCGCACTGTATCCTTCTCTAGGGTGCGACGATTCAACTGCCCTCCAGAAAATTGTTTTTTTGTAGTAAAATAGCCATATCTCGAAATACGCGATCTGGGTGGAGCTGAAATTTTTCTTAGAGACGTATAACATAGGGACGCTCATGCTCACAAAATATCTCCAAAACCCACATCATATTTTGGGAGATATAATTGTTTTATATCTATAGATGCCATAGAACCGTCTGTCATATCTCGGAATGCACGATCTGGGTTTTCGGGATCTTTTCAGAATCAATAGTAGGGATGGAGGCAATGCAACTTCTTCAATTAATTCTGTTGATAATACTCACATGGTACAACTATTTTGAATGGAAGCCGAAGGATGCATTCCAACTCAAAAGAAAATGACTGTATAATTTGACGATGGCGACATAACATAACCTACATCAATGCTTGAGAAGACCAGATGGGCGAATCGTAAGGATGGGGCCACATGACTACTTCTTGAATTAATCTCCATTGATCTATGGTTTCATGTTGCCACATGCAAGACTTCAAACGAGATCTAGACCACCTTGGAAGGACTCTTTGGAAAGCAGGATGAGATGCAAGGTCATATGCTTGAGGTAGAGTTGAATAAATTAGACCTTATAAGTTTTGATAATATACAAGATTTCTTTACTAAATTTAAATCTTTGATTTTGAGCTTGGGTGAATGTGGTATTAACAAGTCTACACAAGAGAAACAACTTATTCTAACAATCTTGGCCAAGCTAGGACCAGAATACGTTGTATATGTCTCCAATTTCCATTCTGCCAGATGTCTTTTGGGACCAAATTGGAAAATTCCTATGATGGCTCAGTTCATTGAGTCTCTTACACAAGAGCAGAAAAAACTCATACAGATGGGCCTCATGAAAGATCCCAAAGCACATGCACTCACTATGCATGATGGAAAAGAGTCATCCAATTAGAAATTGAAGCAGAAACAAAATGAGCTATTACATCGAGAGTCAAAGAAGGAGGGATATTCCAAACCCTTCAAGGATTCTTCAGGTTTCAAAGATTCTTCAAATTCCAAAGGGAAGAAGAAGAAGGGAAAGCAGTGCACATATTGCAATAAACCGAATCATGAATAATTCACATGCATTAAGAAGAAAATTGATCTTATGACACAGGTACTTCAGAAGAATAACCTTGGAGACTTCATTCCTGAAGGAGACAAGAAGAAGAAGGAAGAGGACCATGCGCCTAAGAAAGGTAATCGCCATGCTATGGTTGCAATCAATTCCTCATTTGATTCATGGATTATAGATTCTGGCGCATCACATCATATGGCATCTAAAGAGGAAGTTTTTACTTCTTTGAGTTCATGCTCTGGACCTCCTATTCTCATGGGGAATGATACTCCAATAGTAGTTGCAGGAGAGGGAAGAGTGGAACTCCCTAATGGAAGTTTTGAGAATGTTTTGCATGTTCAAAAGCTTTCTATAAATCTTCTCTCAGTTTATCACATCACTCAAACATGTAAAAGGGTTGAATTTACATCAGATTCAGTTACTATACTTGACATGCATGACAGTTCCATTATTGCAGTTGGTGAGGTAGATCGCAAATCACGGTTGTATACGTTCACTGAGTTTACTGACTATGACTCATCTTTGATACTTACACATGCTAATGATAGTAGTAGAGTATGGCATGAGCTATTTGGTCATTTAAACTTTAGGTACATGCAACAACTTTCCAAGCAAGGAACGGTCAAAGGCTTTCCATACATTCAATTTTCTGAAGGGGTTTGTGAAGGATGCATTCTTGGCAAGCATCCTGAAGAGAAGTTTGAAAAGGGGAAGGCAAGGAGAGCCTCCTCTTCCTTGGAGCTTGTTCACAATAATCTCATGGGTCCATTTCCACATTTGTCCATCAACAAAGCAAGGTATGTTCTTACATTTATTGATGATTACTCATGTTATATTTGGGTTTATTTTCTCAGACAAAAGTCCGAAGTTTTTAAGCATCTCAAAGAATTCAAAGATCTAGTAGAGACATAAACTGGGAATAAAATCAAGATCCTCCCTACAGACAATGGGGGGGAGTATATCAACAAAGATGTTCAAAATATTTGTTGTGAAGATGGTATCCAGTTGCAACACACAATTCCATACACTCCATAGAAGAATGGAGTTGTTGAAAGGATGAACAAGTCTCTCAAGGAGATGACCAGTTGCATGTTGCATGCAAGATCACTTCCTTCCAAGCTTTGGGTTGATGCACTTAATTGTGTTGCTTACATATAGAACAAAGAACCTCACAGATCTTGTTGGCACAAGTTTGATCAGACTAGGGTCCTTCTCAAGTTACCAACAAAAGGTACTGAGTAGTCTAGAGCGCTGGCATTTTCATCTCCTCCGAAGAGAAGAAGTCTCACCCGAAGATTTGTTGAGACAAATAGATAGGGAAGGTTAAGGAAAAGACTTAGGAGGACCCACAGAACCTTCAAGACTCATCCTAATCTTGCGCAGGAGACATGAACAGATCTGAATCTTATGTGTGCAAGAATTGAACCTACTTACATTATGAACAAGCCCTCAAACATAGAATCATCAAGTAGAACTTGTAAACCATAAAGAAGTACTGTAATGCATAAGTAAAATACATAGAGACACATCATATTTTGAAAATTCAGATCCTTCTTCATATTAGCTTCAGAATCTTTCCTTAATTACAGATTCTAGAATACACAGTAATGCTCCGTACAAACTCTTGACTCTGGACTCATGTTATAGAGATCTGATTCTCAAACAGATAGATCGATTAAATTACAGACTTAAGACTTTACTGGACTCGACTTACAACAACAAACAAAAAAAACTCATTTGACTAACTGAGCAACCATTTTACAATTATGTTCAACCCTATATATAGCTAGGTTATGTCTTCCACTTCGGCTTGCACGCTTCCTTGTTCTATTGCAACCATTTGTTGCTTAGATGGCGTTGCGCTGTCTTTCACAACTGCTTTCTGTTGCTCTTTCTCGCTCTGTTGTCCATATTTTGGTGCAGCTTGCGCAACTTGTGCTCAATCAAAACTTGCGTGATTCCTTATCCCAAAAACGAAGGGCCCAATAGGCTCCGACCACAATCCTTGAATTGCCCTCGAGTCAAGTGCTTGGTTCTTTCGCATATTCTAGGAGCATCTGCTGTTTTCCTTTGTCCTCCTTTTCTTCTTCCTTCAACTCTTCTATTTGTGCTTTCTCTTCTTTTACCTCTTCACATGAAGGGCCCAACTTTGAGACCAACTGTAAGGCTCACTCCTTCACTCCTTGAAAGTTTCCAACTTTATCCTGCCACTTCCTAGCGAGGAGTGATGCCTCCGCAACAAACTGTTGGGTCTCTTCTTTACTATACCCCTTTGTCTTAGACACGATCAATAAGTTCAACTCAGAATCTTCTGTTGCATCAACTTGAAGCATCTGCATGTACACTGTCTGAATGATAGGTCGGAAGTCGTGCAACACTTTTTTGGCTATGGATTGTGCCTCAAAGAGGGCATTCAGTTCATTGTCCGCATGTTGGATTTGGTCGCACTTCTGATGTTGCTCCATCGGATCCATTGTGGCTGCAACTTCTTCGTTCAGTACCTGGATCTTTGTGCGCACCTCCTCCAAGACCTAGTTGCATCGAGCGATGATGCCCATCCAATCACTGACTTCTCGGAAGATCTTTGTGCATTCCATTGTGTACTTGTGTAGTGTTTCTCGGGCATTGTTTCCTTGCAGTACGGTCTTCTGCATCTTGTCTTACAGCTTTTGAGGCTGCTTCTCTGCTTCTTGCTGAGTTTGTCATAGTTGTGCTTCTAGATGCCCAGTGCGAGTGGCGATTTGTGTCCATGCTCCTTGTAGCAGCTCAATTTGGTGCTCTGGCTCGCTTGCATCACTGACTTTAGGTAATTTGGGTGCAACCTTCCGAATCTCCAGCCAGGATTCGACAAGTCTTTCCTGCACTCTTTCTAGTTTGCACTGAACCTGGATTTTGTCATGCACTTCCTGTGTCCTACATGTTTGAGCGACGAGATATTCCTTCCTTGCGACCTCGATAGACCTCTCGACCTCCTAGAGCCTTTTCTCTAATTGATCAGTTGATGCTCTGATCAGTCCAAATAAGTGTGTTGCTAGCCACTGTACCAGGTCAGCGAATGAAGGGGCTGCATCTCTGGGTGCTCATGTTTGTAGTGGAAGTCCACTGACCGTTGAGTGCTCTGAGTGGGTCTCTACCTCCTCCTCTGTTGATGGTCCTGTTGCGATCCTCAACCTTATCTCTGAGAGAAAAAGAGTCAGAAACTCTGTTCTAGCTATGCATAATTGCATCAATTCTGCGCATTGTTGAGGGTTCTGGAGAACCCACTCCATCTGTTCACACTCGAATGTTGTGTTCTACCTAGTTGTTCATTCTGGTACTTTCTGAGCATCTGGTATCTCCTGCTCTTTTGTTGCGTCTGCTTCATGTGTTGTGCTTTCTTGGGCACCCTCACCCTTGGCCGGTGAGGTGATTTGTTGGTTGCTTTGGGCTTGCGGCCCCTCCACAGTTTGACTGTATTTTTCTTGCGCTGAAGGCTTAGGCTGTTGTTCCTTGATTTATGGATTCAGACCATTAAGCTTCATGCTCTCCTCTGGTGCTTTGGGGTTTGGACCAGAGACTTTTGGTCTCGACTTAGTCGACTCTTGGGTTATTTATGGGAGTCCTCACTCCACTTCCTCTGGCTAATCGAGTTTCATCGACTTTAGGTTTGTGGTCTGGGGTGGACTGGTGGTTTCTTGGGTTGGCGACTAGGGTGGTGGTGGTGACGGAGGGTGCTCAGTGATGAATGTAGATGGAAATGTTTTAGGCTTAGGGTCATCATAAATGTGGATTATGGGGCTTGATTTGACTGTTGAGCGGGTGCAGGGAATGACTAACGTAGGGAGTTGGGGGTTCAAAGGTTTGTTCGGTGAAACCCTGGTTCTGGGCCTCTTCACCATTGGTTCTATAACGGACACAATGCTCAAGATCTGGTTAACGTCCTCACCTAAAAACACGGCACCAGCTGGCAGCGGACGGAGGGTCGGTAGCGTTATTTTCTTATGCTCTAATGACTGTGTTCTGTCCTCTTCCTTAGAGGCTGATTGCACTGGAGCTTCTGGCTTTTGTGGATCTGGACTTGAGCTCGGTCCTGCTCCTGCTTCTTTGTCTTTATTCTTTAGCAGCTCCGCAGGTAGCATATAGTGCATTCCCAACTTGTGTGGGTTGCGTTTAACTCCTAGCCATGCCATTACTTCTTTGTCAAAGGCCTCCTCGTCCAGATAGAACGACAACATCTTTGTATGGAAATCTTCCCTGCTAACATGTCTTGGCTAAACAAATGTATGGTGTCGGTTGATGTCGAAGGAGATGTTTCACGTATTGTGGTTGAGGAGATCCTACGGAATACCCAACCTATGTGTTGCGTCTATCAGGCCATTGCACCACTTAGCAAATGTTGGTGTGTTGAAGGCTGCATTTTCCAAATCCAGCCTTGACTGCCATGGCTCGAACATCTTCGCCATGCAACCCTTATCTGGTAGCACCGACGACCTTCCTATGGGTGGCTTCCATTTGATCATGGTGAATGCCACCAACAAATATCCATAAGTGAAGGTTCCTCCCTTCTCCTGCGCTTCGTCACATGCCACTAGTAGTTCCTCCAGCAGGTAACTACACCAATTGAACACAACACCATTAGTGCAAAAGTCTGCTACCGATAATTCATCTAGCATGCATTCGCCCTTGTAGTATGATATCATAACCTTGTTGTCTATGATGTAACAGCCAGTCCGGACTGTCTCTGGTAATATGGGTTCGATTACTACTATGCGTCCCCCCCTCTTTGTGTTGAATTTCTCATACAAGCTGAGCTCACATTTCTTTTTTCCGTGCTTACCAAGACCCTGGAATCCTTTCAACACGTCTTCTCCTTCGAAGGACAGTCCAGTAAGCTGATGGATGTCTTCAGCATGGATTGGATATCTTTTATCCAACCAAAAAATTCTGTCGTGCACCCTACTTATCAGAAATTTTGTGCACCACGCAACCTCGCCAGTGGTACCGAATACTGGTAGGTCTCTAAGGTTCATGATGGTTGAATTGAATAAGTTGACAAACTTTGATTTTTGCACAAATTGCATACCTCAGAATTTGTCTGGAGCCATCTCCCAAAATACATCTGTGTGCATCTGAGGGAACAAAACTAGATCTGTTAGGTCAAGATTGAGGAGTTTAACATGCTCCACCTTCCCTTTGAGATCACCCACAACCTTGACTCGGGGGTCGTAGGGTTCGTCTAGTACCACTTCTTTAGACATGGCACTCTGACTCGCTGTGGCTCTAGGCATCCACACTTCTTTGGCAAGCTATGGACTGGGATCATGACTACGGGTTTCACAATTGTACAGGCTAGTTCTCTCTACTGAATTCATATATAACTATGTTCTTTGGAAATGATGTGTCCTCGGGCGAGGTCTCAGGGTCTTATATTTGGATTAACAGGAAAGTTTAGCAATAAATACTGTTCATTATGACCGTATGGATGTACCTAGATCTGAGTTGTCTGACGAGACATTTTAACGAGGTAAATCCTATTGGGGGATTCTGGCATTTACTTACTTGCATGAGTGGAATAGGGATGTGGCCAATTTCAGACCTTTCCGTTTGACGGGTGGGTATCCCGACGCGAACTTCGATGACATCTTTGGATTTCACGGATTTATGGCTTAACTGGCTTCTGGAGGGGTACTGTAATGGTCATAAAGGATGTGACTAGATTGGGTTCGTGTGGCACATGGACTCAGATCATATTCACATTCGTCCTCCCTCTGACCACAAAGGAGGTTCTCGTCATATTAATGACTGTCATTAATGGATTCTCTTATGCTTCGGATCCTGCACTGCTGAGTCATGAGTTCTGTATCAAACAACACTTAAACAAAAAATGAACTATGTGTCATGGCGCAAGACTACGCACATCGATTTTATTAAATGAATTTACAAAATTTCAGAAAAAATCAAATCTAACTATTGTACAAGCTCCTTTGGACTAGAGAAACAATCCCTTTTTCTCAGTTTTGATACAGATAAGGCTTCAGGTGAGCACCATTCACCCATCCCGGTCACAACACACCATCCAATTGCGCGAGTCTGACTACTCCCGAGGGTTGGATCTCTAAAATGTAAATGGTCCCAACCAGTGCATGCGCAACTTGCTAGAATGATTTTGGTATTGACTATCGTAGAGTAGAACCTTGTCTCCTTGCGTAAATACCTTGGTCTTAATGTGCCTATCGTGCCAAGTTTTTTTTCTTTCTTGTTCAACTGACTAGTGGAAGTCTGCTAGAAATCTGGTCTCCTCGAGTTCTTGTAACTCCATAAGTCTCTTTGCAATGGATTCCCCTTCTGACATATGTGTGATTTGTGCAATATAAAAACTTGGAGTGATGAATTCTGCAGGCACCACTGCCTCTTGCCCATAAACAAGATGGAATCGTGTGTACCTGTGGAGTTGCTTTGTGGTTTTCCTGTAAGGCCATAGTACTTCTGGGACTCTATCATCCCAATCCTCGGTTTGTGCAACAGAACTTTGTCAAACCTCTTTCCAGAATCTAGTTGAAGGCTTCGACTGTTCCATTGGCCTATGGGTGGTAGGGACTATTTTTGTGGTGTTGGATTAAGAATTCTGCTGTAAGCGTTGCTATAGTGTTACTAATGAAATGAACTCCATGATTGCTGGTTAGGCTCCTAGGACATCCAAAACGGGTGATAATTTTCTCGAAGATGAACCTGACAAGAATATCGGTCGAACAGTCTTGAACAACTGCTGCTTCATCTCAACGGGTAAGGTAGTTAGTTGCAGTGATGATGTACCTATCCTTTGAATGCTTGGTTGTGGGGTTGATTAGTCCAATGAAGTCAACTGCCCATTTCTCGAATGCTTGTAGAGCTCTAACTGGTTGTAGTGGTAATTCGTCTCGGCGTGATAGCTTACCCACTCATTGACAAACATCACACGATATAGCGTATACTTTTTCATCCTTGAAGAGTGTTGCCCACCAAAGTCAGCTTGTAGAACTTTTTGTGCAATGGATTTTCCTCCTACGTGACCTCCTGCAACTCCATTGTGGCATTCCCAAAGTATATATTGTCTTTTATGATCCATGACACATCTTATGAGGATACTTTCTAGTCCTAGTTTATACAACTGTCCAACGATCAGCTGGTAATCTGCTGCTCTAACAACCATGTGACGTTTCTAGGTTGCAGAATATGTTTCTGGGTAGGCCCCTATACTTAAGAAGAATGCTATGTCCTCCAGGTACTCTGGTATGGCCTCGACCCAGAACAAGTCTGCATTTGGGAGCTAATCGTCTACTGCTCCACCACTTTCCCCTAACTCTAATCTGGACAGGTGATCATGTCCTACATTGCATCTTCTCGGCTTGATGATAACTTCGAAGGAAAATTCCTGAAATAACAACAACCATCTATAAATTCTCCCTTCCAACACAGGTTTGTTAACTAGATATTTCAATGCAGAATAATCAGTAAAGAATTTGAAATGAGAACCTAACAAATAATGTCTAAATTTTTGCAAAGCATAAATCATGGCTAAGCCCTCCCTTTCCTTCGTTGTGTAGTTGCGCTCTGCTTGCGAAAACTTCCGACTCACAAAATAGACAGGATGATCCATAGATCCATCTCCAAGATAGCTCTCAAGGAAATTCTTGAAGCATCTACATGAATGTGAAATTCATTCTCCCAGTTTTGGAATATCATAATCGGTGTTGTGATGAACTTCTCCTTGAGTGTCTCAAATGATTTTTCACATTATGGAGTCCATTGGAACGATTCAACCTTTTTCAGTAGGTTTTCCAGAGGTGTAGTAATGTTGGCATATCTTCGGATGAACCTGCGATAATAACCTGTGTGTCCCAGCGTGGAGCCCAACTATTTAACACTCGTAGGTGATGGCATATTCACAATGACTGCAACTTTGGGTGGGTCTACCAATACTCCTTGGAAAACTATGTGGCCCAACAAATTCCCATGTGGTACACAGAAGATGCACTTTTTGAGATTCAATGAGATCTGCAATTCTCTCATGCACTTTGTGAGCATCGCCCGATGCAATGAGTGCTAAGTGGACTATTCAAATCATGAGAATTATTAGTCAGTTGCGACTAATACTCATGGATATGGGTCATAGATTAATGACTTACACTACGCAGTTAATCCCGAAATTGATATATAATATGTTGCACTGCGAAAGCCCCTCTATGATTAATAAGAGTGAAGGGAGATCTAACTGGATAGTTCATAAGGCACAATACTTGCTAAGGTTTTGCAAATGGGGTAGCAAGCTAAGTGGGCTTGATTATGGGGGAAAACTCCACAGTTAAGTGCGCTTGAGCCAGAGGCGTCTTGGGATGGGTGACCACCTGGGAAGTCTTGGTTACCGGGTGCAAGCCCCGAAAGTGATGATTGATGCTATGTGATTCATTTCATTGGTTTCAATCCCATTTCTTCACCCCTGTGAGCATCACCCGATGCAATGAGTGCTAAGTGGACTATTCAAATCGTGAGAATTATTGGTCAGTTGCGACTAATACTCATGGATATGGGTCATAGATTAATGATTTACACTACGCAGTTAATCCCAAAAATGATATATAATATGTTGCACTGCGGAAGCCCCTCTATGATTAATAAGAGTGAAGGGAGCTCTAACTGGATAGTTCATAAGGCACAATACTTTCTAAGGTTTTGCAAATGGGGTAGCAAGCTGCTTGATTGTGGGGAAAAAATCCACAGTTAAGCACGCTTGAGCTAGAGGTGTCTTGGGATGGGTGACCACCTAGGAAGTCCTGGTTACCGAGTGCAAGCCCCGGTAGTGATGATTGATGCTATGTGATTCATTTCATTGGTTTCAATCCCATTTCTTCACCCCTATGAGCATCACCTGATGTAATGAGTGCTAAGTGGACTATTCAAATCATGAGAATTATTGGTCAGTTGTGACTAATACTCATGGATATGGGTCATAGATTAATGACTTACACTATGTAGTTAATACCGAAAATGATATATAATTCTCTGCATCTGTCAAAGATTATCCGTAGCAGCGCTACATGTTCCTTGAGTAGGCTATATATTGTCCAATCATACATATAGAATTCTATAAATTTGTGAATGAACTCTCTAAAATCAGCTATTACAATCCTAGAAAAAACTGCAGGGGCATTTTTAAAACCAAATGGCATCACATTGTATGCAAAAGATCCCCATTCTGTTATGAAAGTGGTCTTCCTTTTGTCCTCTTCGGCGATCCTAACTTGGTGATATCCTGAAAATCCATCTGTGAATGAGTATGCTTCCTTCCACACAACCTGTTCTAACAGTTCATCAGTAAAGGGTGTTGGGAAATGGTCATGCACACAGGCAAAGTTGAGGCTTCTATAGTCTACACAGACTCTAATATCCTCTGTTCCTTTCTTTCTTTGAATAACTATTGGGCTGACCCATTCTACTTCTTCTACTGCAATGATGACTCCTGCTTCCAATATCTTACCTATCTCCTTCTTAACCTTCTCTTTTACTCTAGGGTTAAGATGGTATGGTCTATGTCTAATAGGCTTGGATCCTGGTTTCAATTCAATTTTCATTTCTCCCTTACCTCCTTTGATTCCCTTTAACTTTGAAAAAGTATTTGGGAACAAATCCTCATGTTCCCGAAGCAAACTTTGTATTTCTTTACTGGTTTTCTCGTCCCAGTAGTCTCCCACCAAAGCTATCTTGGGTTGCTCGGTGGTCCCTAGATTGATTTTGCACAATTTTAATGGGTGATTATAGGAGCTATCAGTCTGGCTGGATATGGTGTTTTGGATTTATTTTCTCCCCTCTGTCTCTTTGATGGTTAGGTTTCTCAATTCCCCTAAGTCATCTAGGCTTTCTAAATCTTTGCTAATCTGGTAGCATTCTATAGGTTTCTCAGTTGAGGCCAGGTGAAGGTTGGTCTGATGTTCTTGGCTATGTTTAGCACATACCACTAAGTTTGATTTTGGATTACCATTATCTGTAAAAAGAAATTCTTTAATGTTTTGTAGGATTACTTCAAGCTCAGAGTACTTACTTATAAATGAGAAGTTCTTGCAAAAATGAGCTACCAGTGTTGGCCAGTCCCTGGTCTGTCTTCTGGTTTCCTCATATATGAACTAATATTTCAGGATTGGACCTAGAGAGTGGGGAAATACCTAAACCCAGAAGTGAGATGGTATTCCTGCAACTTGCCACTGTGTCACGCACTATTCAATATGTATTCTAGGATTCGATTCTCCACTGAACATTTGCGCAACTTGGAGATCCATCTGCAACTCTGATTCCAGCTGCTCTTTATTATAGAACCTATACTTGGTAGCTTTCTTCACCTTGTCCCAGGTTCTGAGTAAAGCTTTATGATTAGCCCACCATTTGGTAGGGGTTTTCTGAAAAGCTACATCTACTACCGTGATTCTTTGATCTTCTACTACCTTTTCCTCCATGTTGATAATAAAACCATCTAGTCCTGAGCGCCATCGTATACTGGGTGTTCTCTAACTTCGGTCTCAACCCATCTGGTTACTCTGACAGTTTCACATCTTCTTGAGAATCTTTCGTATGAACCTTGTTGCCAACTGTCAAAATCCATTTTTGAATCTTCATCTGCTGACTGTATGCTTCTCCAACTTACTGATCCATCAACAATAGGATTTATGTAATCGTCTCTTGTTCCTGCTGTTACGGTGTACAACTGGTCCAAGTCTTCTCCCTCCATATTATTGTCTGTTAGCTCTGTATACCTGGGTCCTACATATGGATCCAAAGGTTGAACTACCTTGATTCCATCAACCTCAAAGGTCATGGTGTATTTCTTTAAGTCGATGACTACATAATTGTCATAGGCCCAATCGATTCCAAGTAGTGCAGGGTAAGGGTCCTTATCTCCCATGATCTCAATGACTTCAAAGTCAACCACTTTCTTTACTCCTGCAACATCTATTACCAATCCTCTAATTTTCCAATGGGGAAGATACAATATTGGTTTTCCATTCTTAAAAACCATTCTTAACTGAATTGGGGAATATGTCAACCTAGGTTTTCCTAAGGCTTCCCAGGTCTTCTTAGGCAGAATGTTCACATCAAATCCTAGATCCAACATGATGTCCTTAATCTCAAATTCATCTAACTGGGATATTAGTTGGAATTCTTTTCCAGTTTATATTTTTCTTCGCTCCACTCTCTGAGTACTCTTCTCAAAAAGATTGGCACTTATTCTTGCTTCTAGGGGTTCTTTGTTCCCTAAAACTAGGTATAACACATTGCACAACTTTTCTGTTAGTTGATAATTCCCCAGAATGTCAGAGAATAATTGAAACCAAAGGTCACCTACATTTTGAGGTTGCTCAAGTTGTCTTTGTTATCACATAAACTTGTCAAGGTCTTGTGAGATATGGTTTCTACCTAGGTCTGCAATTTTTGCATGTTTTCCTCCTTTTGCAGACCCAATCGTAGGTTTTCCTTTCACTTGTAGTTTTTCTGTTGTTTTCCTCCATCCGTTTGATCGAATTGATTTTCCTTGTCATCTTGCCTGAGAATTCTTTGTCCCAAGCCTTTCTGTTTTCTCTAAGTTGATCTTCTCTCTCTCTCTCTTTTCTCCTCTGTTGTTGATCCTTTTGTTTTCGCAAGCCCTTAGCCAGTCATTCAAGTGATCAACACAGGCCGCATTTGTCGTTACCAAGCGCAACACTTGAAGATTTTAATATGGATTCAAATCAAGTAAGCAAGAAATATCACCCTTCAACGACAAAGATCCTTCAAGCAGATCAGATCGATGGCCATTGGGTGATCGCGATCATAAAGTCGCACGAGGAATAGCGTCGGGCATAGTCGTGATTTCGCGAGTCAGAAAGGTCAAAGGGTAGAGTTACGAGGATTTGCGAAAAGCGAAATCATGAAATGATCTGAGTCTTCCTTCTCAGTAGGACGCATGGCACACAATTAAGTATTTCATAATTTCGCAGATCGAAGCAGTCAAGGAGAAAAATCACCAGACCTCGTGAAATGCGAAACTGAAATCAACATGAGCTGTTGATCTTGAAGGGGACAGGTGGCAGTGGATTAAACGGTTTCGCGGAATTGGATTTCAGGGGTTTTGAAATGAGCCACAAGCAATTGTTGCGAGTCGTGAAATAGATCTGGGCCATTCAAACTAGTGGAGCACGTGGCATCTGATCAACGATTTCGTAGTTTCACGAATCGAGAAATCTGAAGTCAGTAGTATGGAAACTCCTGATAAGTGAAGTCCTAAAACACCTTGGGAAGTTCGGGCCCATGATCATAGCCCCTGTTCTTGTGGTGAACGAGTCTAAGAAAGAAGGTTGGCACCCATCGTGTAGAGCTGGTGACTTGGGGCCTTCGAAGAATCATCATGGCCGTTAATTTTAAGGCAGATCCAACCATTGATCTGGGTGGGAGATTTCATAAAATCACGTGTTGGGAATTCTGAAGCTTGGCATGTGGGAATCCATGATAGTCGAAGTCCTGAAACGCCTTTGGAGATAGGTGCTGGGTCGCGACCTATGGTCATGTGAAAAAAGGGTTTAGGAGAAGCAGCTGGCCCCAATCGCATATAGAGGACTAATACAGGGTCCTAGAAAAGCATCACAACCATTGATTGTGGAGAAGATCTTACCGTCGATCAAATAAGAGATTTCACGGTTTTGGGGATCGAGAAATCCGAAGGTGAGCCATATGAAAGCCCCTGAAACGTGAAATGTCGGGATGTCTTGTGAGATTAACGTAGGGTCGTGGCCCTGGGTTACATTGAGAAAGGGGCCAGAGGAAAGGAAGTTATCTTTTGAGTCTTAGAGAGCAGGCATGTGGTCGTCCCCTGTGCATTTAGTCTCGGCCACCCTCCATGGAAGAAAGCAGTTAATGAAAGTTGGGTTGGGTGGTTGAAACCTCAACTCAATCCATAAATGGAAGGCATGGAGGGTCTGGAGGAGTCATCCTATGGTACCCCTGTGGGTAGTTTCCCTGTGAGAGCCATATCGATCTGAGCCAGTGTCTGACAAAAGACTACGTGCACCGTATGCAAAGAGAGCTTGCACACGTAAATCCTTGAATGTAATCGCTCAACGACTCTCCTGCTGTCAATGGCGGATTTCTCTGGGTATATAGGGGTCATTTTGATATTTTGTAAGGGTCAATGGTAGAGCAATGATCCTTAATTGTAAAGTTTTAATGAACTCTCTGGTTATCTCGTTACATATATGCATTTGAGACTTATTGTTTAATAACAATAAACTTTCTTACTCACTCTTGCTTCCCTCCGATGCTGAAAGAATTCATGATTGACTGATTCACTTGAATTATTGTGTCTGCATTATAATAAAAGTTTGATTATAGTGTT
>ML826684.1:1857-20420 GCA_009831015.1 Picea engelmannii
CGTACCTTCTCTCCTTTCGCTATCACCAATGATCCTTTGATGACCTTCCACGTCTTATTTGTAAATATGGATATACAACCTTCACTTGCCAACTGCCCTATTGAAATTAGATTTTTCCTTAAATATGAAACATGTCTTACCTCTTTCAACAACCATTGGTTTCCATTGCATCTCTTTATTTTTACCTTTCCCATTCCAACAATTTTGCATGGTGCATCGTCACCCAAATGAACCTGTCCAAAATCACCTTGAACATAATCTAGAAAATGTTTCCTATGGGGCGTGGAATGAAATGAAGCCCTGAATCTACTACCCAAGACTCGGAAATATTATCTATAGAAAGAATCAAAGTGTCTTGTAACACATCACCTGTTACATTTGCTTCTTGATTTCTCTCCTGTTGTCCATCTCTTTGTTTCTTTGGAGCTCTGCAGTCTTTCTTCAGATGTCCTTTCTTCCCACAATTCTAGCACTCTATCTTTCCAAGTCTAGATTTTGATCTTCCCTTCCTAGAATTCCCACGGTTCCTGAAACCCTTTCCTCTATCCTTTTGTCTTCCCCTGTTCTCCATGTTCAATGCATTTCTTGATGTCTCACCTGTGCTTTTCCGTCAAATTTCCTCACTAAGGATAACACCAACAACATCATCAAATTTTAAAGTATTTGAACCAGATACAGAGTTACTTATAGCCATGACCAAGCCATTCTAGCTTTCTAGCAATGAGCACAAGATTAGAAGATCCCTGACCTCATCATCAAAGTCCACTTTTACAGAACTTAGTTGATTAGTAACCATATTAAAATAATTTAAATGATCTGCAACAAACCCACCTTCCAACATCTTCATATTAAATAATCTCTTCATTAGAAATACCTTATTGGATGGCGAGGGTTTTTCATACAATTTGGCCAATCCCTCCATCAAACCCTTCGTTGTCTTTTCTTTCAAAATATTGAAAGCCAGTGACATTGCCAGGCTCAACCGTATCATTCCTAGACCCTTTCTGTCAAGAATATCACATTCTTCATCCTTCGTAGCCGCCGACTTCTTTGTTATTCTGCCCAATGGTAGGAATAGATATTTCTGATATAAATAGTCTTCCATCTGCATCTTCCATAACTGGTAGTTTTGGCTGTTAAATTTATCGACCCTAAACTTTCCATCTTCAGACATTGCTCCCACTCGAACCAGGAACCCTCTTTTCCTGCGAGTTACCTTTCGCTCTGATACCAGTTGTTAGAAAAATAGAACCGTGGAGCAATAAAATAAAACAAATGCGGAAACAAAACTCAGAAGATACACAATATAATAGAGACACAGATTTACGTGGTTCAGCCAGTGTGGGCTACGTCCACCAGAGAAATTTCCAGGTCCTTCCTTTATTATTATCCATCATATGAAGGGATACAACCTACAACAAACTCGTTGTAACTTCCTCTTCTTTCTCTCATAGTATCCTATCTCAGAATACAATATTCGCCATCAACCATAACCACAATACATTTCCCTTATAAAAGAGGGTTTCCTTCTAGGGAAACAAACCCTAACATAATCTCTACCATTAGATATGTGACCTTATAATGAACGCTCCAGATTTACAATGAAATTACAATATACATTTACAAGGAAATTTTTCCTTCGGGGGCTTCACCCACGAACCCCCGCTGGGGGGCCGCTTGCCCCCAGACCCCACAAAGGGGGTACCCCCACTCTACACTCCCCTGCGTGGAAGAGTGTACATACTTCTAGGGTGTAAATACTTCATGGGGTATAAACTCGGTTGTAAGTAAAAGACCTCTGAATCAGGAAGATAATCAGGCTCCACAACCAACACTCGCTTATGACAGGAGATAGCATGCACAGTCTGCCAAGAAGCATGCAGACATAATGCATTCAATGAAGAGACCCGACCACACTTCCATAGTTTGGCTATGAGTATATAGGAGTCTTCCTCATATTTTTTTAGGGTCGATGGTTGAGCTAAGCTCCCGATTTGTAAAATTTTAATGAAGCCTATGATTATGTATCTGTATTTGAGAATTCTTGTTTAATGAAAGTCAATTTCTTTCCATATCCCTGTAACAGTTGTATTAATACACTCAAGCATCGATGATCCAGTTGATGGTAGTTATGTTCTTGTGATGTAGGTTTGATCACAATGGAATCATGACCAACTTTAATCAGTTTCTTATGGTTGTTTTTCCCCCAGTGTTGAATGACTCAGGCATGGATGATCCAGTCGGGTTGTTATTATTGAATTGTGATGTATGTTTGATTTCATTTCAGTAATCAATTCATTCAGTTCCTTGAAACCCTGAACCAAGAGGATCTTATCTTCATAGGTTTTCCTCTTTAAGTCGCTAGAAGGCCAAATGTCCATAGCATGCTTCTTCATTCTTCTCAAGTTCTTCCCCCTACTCACCCTTATTACAAATTACTGACTGGAGTTAGATTGAGACCTCATTTGCCTATGCATTCCAGCCCAGTTTTATGAGTTAAAGAGATATAATCTTGAGACTGCATCCATTAGACTACCCTTTAAAAATATTCACTGTGACATACAGACTGATGGGAATTGGGCTTACCTCTGAAACAATCCAGAAGTGACTTCCAGTGCTAACATTTATGGCACCTTTTTCGGGGATGAATTAAATATTTTCCATGGGATTGAATGACAAATCTTACTGCTTCTGAAGGTGCATCAGAACTTAGTACTTCAAGATTGAAGTTGTGCATCTGGCGACTCCACTGTGGTGATTCCATTGATATGACTCCACTGTTTCATCTATGACTTCCAGGGGAAGACACATGAGGTCCATTCCATAGCTACCTTTAGTGACACCTGAAGCTAATCCAGAGAAAATTATCAAAAGACAAAGGACCCTTTAGGAGGGTACTTCTGCTACTGAACCAGGTATTTTTGATGATTTTCACCATCCTCCTATAGAAACTCTAGTAGTTGTTTCTCACTTTCCTATTACACCATCTGCTGGAGATTCTAGAAGTTTTAAATTTTGGGAGTTTTCCTGTTGATTTTTCCTTCCCCAGTTTCACTACCCCTCCTCTTGTCAAAGTTGTTGCTTTGACAGAGAGGGAAACCTCTATTCCCTCAAGCCCTGAGAAATTTTCTCTAGAGCCTCGGTTGTTTCCCTTTGTTCCCATAAGAACACCTCCCATATCCCCTTTCTGAACCCCATCCCCTGTTGGTTCTCCTCATGTTCACACTCCAATGGTAGGAGCTAATCCCCACAAAAATATAATGGATGCTATAGTAGCTTCCAAATATGCCCCTCTCATTTTTCCTTAGCCTCTTAATGCCCTCTCGACTGATGGCTACCTTAAGATGTTGCCTAATTTCACGGGGGAGGGAGATATCACTACAGAGGAGCACCTTGTAGCTTTCTATAGTTATGTTGATAATTATGTCATAGTAAATGAAGATGTGTGGATAAGTATTTTCGTCCATAGTCTTGATGGAGAATCCAGAAAGTGGTTCAGAGCCTTAACCCCTAGATCCATTTATGGGATTGAGCTTTTAGATGATATCTTCTTGAGAAAATGGGGGGATAAAATGGAATTCATGTATTATATCACAGAGTTTGGGTCCCTAAAGAGAAAAGAGGGAGAGTTTGTCTCTAACTTATCCAAAATATTCAACAAAATGTATAATAAGATCCCTACTGAGATAAATCCTACTGAGGCCTCTGCCAAAATCACACATGCTAGTTCTTTTGACCTTGACTTCTGCCTCTTGTTAAGAGAGAGAAGAGATACCTCCTTGGCTCATTAGAAAAATGCAGCCCTGGAAGTAGAGTCTAATATATTGGCAGTTGTCGAGGGTTTTTCATACAATTTGGCCAATGTGTCCATCAAACCCTTCGTTGTATTTTCTTTCGAAATATTGAAAGCCACCGACGCTGCTAGGCTCAGCCATATCCTTCCTAGAGACTTTCTGTCAAGAATCTCCCATTCTTCGTCCTTCATAGCCACCGAATTCTTTGTTATTCCTCCCAATAGTAGGAATAGATCCTTCTGATATAAATAGTCTTCCATATGCATCTTCCATGACTGATAGTTTTGGTCATTAAATTTCTCGACCCTAAACTTTCCATCTTCCGACATTTATCCCACTTGAACTAGGAACCCTCTTTTCCTGCAAGTTACCTTTCTCTCTGATACCACTTGTTAGAAAAATAGGACCATGGATCAATAAAATAAAATAAATGCGGAAACAAAACTCAGAAGATACACAATACAATAGAGACACAGATTTACGTGGTTCACCTGGTGTGGGCTACGTCCACCAGAGAAATTGCCAGGTCCTTCCTTTATTATTATCCATCATATGAAGGGATACAACCTACAACAAACCCATTGTAACTTCATCTTCTTTCTCTCACAATATATTATCTCAGAATACAATATTCGCCATCAACCATAGCTGCAATACATTTCCCTCATAAAAGAGGGTTGCCTTCTAGGGAAAAAAACCCTAACATAATCTCTACTGTTAGATCTATGACCTTATAATGAATGGTCCAGATTAACAATGAAATTATAATATACATTTACAAGGAAATTTTTCCTTCGGGGGCCCGCTTGCCCCCAGACCCCCCAAGACCCCGCAGAGGGGCTTCCCCCCCTCTGCAATCCCCCGCATGGAAGAGTGTACATACTTCTGGGGTGTAAATACTTCATGGGGTATAAACATGGCTGGAAGTAAAAGACCTCTGAATTAGGAAGATAATCAGGCTCCACAACCAACACTCACTTATGACAGGAGATAGCATGCACAGTTTGCCAAGAAGCATGCAGATGTAATGCATTCAATGTAGAGACTTGAGAACACTTCCATAGTTTGGCTCTGAGTATATAGGAGTCTTCCTCATATTTTTTTAGGGTCGATGGTTGAGCTAAGCTCCCGATTTGTAAAATTTTAATGAAGCCTTTGGTTATGTATCTGTATTTGCGAATTCTTGTTTAATGAAAGTCAATTTGTTTCCATATCTCTGTAACAATTGTGTTATGACACTCAGGCATCGATGATTCAGTCGAGGGTAGTTATGTTCTTGTGATGTAGGTTTGATCACAGTGGCATCACGACTAGCTTTGATCAGTTTCTTGTGGTTGTTTTTCCCCCAATGTTGAATGACTCAAGCATGGATGATCCAGTCAAGTTGTTATTATTGAATTATGATGTATGTTTGATTTCATTTTAGTAATCAATTCATTCAGTTCCTTGAAACCCTGAACCAAGAGGATCTTCTCTTCATAGTTTTTCCTCTTTAAGATGCTAGAAGGCTAGATGTCCATAGCATGCTTCTTCATTCTTCTCAAGTTCTTCCCCCTACTCACCCTTATTACAAATTACTGACTGAAGTTAGATTGAGAGCTCACTTGCCTGTGCATTCCAACCCAATTTTCTGAGTTAAAGCGATATAATCTTGAGACTGTATCCATTAGACTACCCTTTAAAAATATTCATTGTGACATACAGAATGATGGGAATTGGGATTATCTCTGAAACAATCCAGAAGTGACTTCCAGTGCTAACATTTATGGCACCATTTTCAGGGACGAATTAAAGATTTTTCATGGGATTGAATGACAAATATTATTGGTTCTGAAGGTGCATCAGAACTTACTTCTTCAAGATTGCAATTGTGCACATGACGACTCCACTGTGGTGACTCCATTGATACAACTCCACTATTTCAGTTGTGACTTCCAGGGGCAGACACATGAGGTCCACTCCAAAGCTGCCTTTAGTGACACTTGACGCTGATCCAGAGAAAATTAGCAGAAGAAAAAGGACCCTTCAGGAGGATACTTCAGCTGCTGAACCGGGTATTTCTAATGATTTTCACCATCCTCCTATAGAAACTCCAATTGTTTTTTCTCACTTTCCTATTACACCATCTGCTAGAGATTCTAGAAGTTTTAAATTTTGGGAGTTTTCCTACCCCTCCTCTTTTCAAAGTTGTTCCTTTGACAGAGAGGGAAACCTCTGTTCCCTCAATCCCTCAGACATTTTCTCTAGAGCCTCGGTTGTTTCCCTTTGTTCCCATAAGAACACCTCCCATCTCCCCTTTCTGAACCCTATACCCTCTTGGTTCTCCTCATGTTCACACTCCAATGGCAGGAGCTAATCCCCACATAAATAAAATGGATGCTATAGTAGCTTCCAGATACGCCCCTCTCATTTTTCCTTAGCCTCTTAATGCCCTCTCGGTGGATGGCTACCTTAAGAATCTTCCTAAGTTCATGAGGGAGGGAGATATCACTACAGAGGAGCACCTTGCAACTTTCTATAGTTATGTTGATAACTATGTCATAGTAAATGAAGATGTGAGGATAAGGATTTGCGTCCACAGTATTGATGGAGAAGAAAGAAAGTGGTTCAAAGACCTAACCCCTAGATCCATTAATGGGATTAAGATTTTAGATGATATATTCTTGAGACAATTGGGGCATAAAAAGGAATTCATGTATTATATCATAGAGTTCGGGTCCCTAAAGAGAAAAGAGGGAGAGTTTGTCTCTGACTTATCCAAAAGATTCAACAAAATGTACAATAAGATCCCTGCTGAGATAAATCCTACTGAGGCCTCTGCCAAAATCACATATGCTATTGCTTTTGACCTTGACTTCTACCTCTTGTTAAGAGAGAGAAGATATACCTCCTTGGCTCATATGAAAAATGCATCCCTGGAGGTAGAGTCTAATATAATGGCAGTTGACCGAATCAAGAATAAGGTTGATAGAGACAAAGGAAGAGGAGGATCTGAAGCCTCAACCTCCAGTTCCTCTGCCCCCCCCCACTCTCAAATGGATGAAGTAACCAAGTTACTCAAATCACTTTCATCTAGAATAGAAAGGTTGGAATTAGAAGGGAAGAAGACATACAAAAATCCTCAAAATGTTGAGAACAAAGGCAGCTTCAAGAGGCTGAATAACAATGGTCCTCAGATTATGCAAAGAGAACCTCAGAATAGTGATAAGGACGATCAAAAAATCTAGACACCTCTTCAAAATAACCTTGTTATAGATGAAGGTGGAGAGGAAGAAGACCTAGATCCAAAAATTCATTGTCTTGAAGATGCATCCTCTTCTCCTCACTTAACTCAATCAACATACGAGGAGTCTCTCATGGACAACCAATTAAATGAGCTGAGCAAGGGGGATAAGGCTAGTGACATCCCAAATAGATACAACCTTGGGTCCAAAAAGAAAGGAGGAAATCCTGATGTTCCTGAGCAACCTACCAGAGCATAAACGCATGCCAATGATGTAGCAAACAGTAGCAAGGAGAAGAAAACACAGAACCTCCCACCAGTAGTTAAAGGTCCTATCCCAGAGGTAAAAGACATTATGAAACCCTCCTATTTTAACTTTGAGCATGAATTTCAGAAGATTAGGATTCATGTCCCCCTTTCAGAACTGGGCAAGAATGAGGACTTTAGGATATCCCTATCTAAGTTGTTGCTACTTGAACCCTTGAATCATCACACAGACTCAATCAATTTGCAAGACGAAAAGCCAACAGTCATCTTAGGTCCCATGCTAGAGGATAGAGATGACTCATCACCTCCCTTATATACATCACTTAACAAACATGATAAGGTATTGTATAATTGTCTGATGGATTCAAGAGCCTCTCATAATATCATGCCCAAAACTGTCATGGAATAACTAGGACTAGAAGTCACCAAAGCATAGCATGACTTGTATTCTTTTGATTCAAGGAGGGTGCAATTTCTTGGGGTCATCAAATATCTGGTCGTGACCTTGTTTCAGTTGCCCATGAAAAGTGTAGTCATGGATATCATGGTGGCTGATGTTCCTCCCAAGTTTGGCATGTTGTTGTCAAGAGCTTGGAAAAAAAGGCTTGGGGTAACATTGCAGATGGACCTCACATATGATACTATTCCTTTGTTTGGGGGGGAGCATAAAATACTGTATAGTGAAGATCAACTGGCCTACATTGTCAGTGATTAGGAAGACCCTACAAATCATCCTATATTTTCCCTTGATACTAATTTGGGATCAAGCTTATTGCAGTTCACTGATGTCCCTGAACCTCCTCTTGAAATCAGAAAATATTCCCTTAATCTTTGTGGATATTCTCCTCTGATTACCTTTGTTTGGGAAATTTTATTTGATGGATCCTCTTCTAGAGAAGGTGTTGGTGTTGGAGTGGTCCTTGTTTCACCTATTGAAGAAATTATATCTCTTTCCTACAAGTTAGAATTTGAAGCTACCAATAATGTGGAAGCGTATGAAGCTCTTGTTTTGGGTTTGAGAGCTGCAAAAGACATGGGGATTGAAGAGATATCAATGTTCAGGGATGCTGAGTTAATTTTCCATCAAATCAGAAATACTTATCAGGCCAAACACCCTTGAATCATAAGTTATAGAAATGAAGTGTGGGACCTAATTGACAATTGTTTCTCAACTTTTAACATTTCATTTGCTCCCAGAGAAGAGAATTCCATGGCTGATTATCTAGCTATATCAGCAAGTAATTTCAAAGTCCCTCTGCCACCTAAACTCATATACGATGTAGAACTAAAATATAGACCCTCTATACCTGACAATTTCAAGCATTGGAAAGTGTTTGAGGATGAACTTGAAATCAAAAGATTCTTGGAGGCTGTTGATGAGTTCTCTACATCACACATTGATCAGGACCCATCTTCTGACATAGATCCCCATCCTGATGTTTTTCTAAACAAAATTGTTGATCATCACATTGTTCAATTGCCCAACAATCACATCGCAAAGGGACTGGTCCCTCTGGAAATATTATTTGACAGAAATGAGGTGGTAGTGAAGGGTAAAGTCTCAAATGATGATGTTGACGTAGTTGAGTGTAATATTGGCACAGAGAAGGATCCAAAGTTTGTCAAGTTGTCAAGAATTTTATCAAAAGAGTAGAGGGCCAAGTAGGTTGAACTATTAAAGGAGTTTTCTTATGTGTTTTCTTGGACCTATGAAAACCTCAGAACATATGACACCAATTCTATTGAGCATAAAATTCCACTAATGGGGGAGGCAAAACCATTTAGGAATAAATTGAGATAGATAAATACTATGGTGCTTCCTATTATGTAAAGGGAGGTAAAGAAGTTGTTGAAGGCTCAAATCATTGTCCCTTTGAGATATTCTGAATGGGTGGCCAACTTGGTCCCAGTAATAAATAAGAGTGGAGAAATCAGACTCCGTGTCGATTTCAGGAACTTGAAAAAAAGATCTAAGAAGGACAATTACCCGCTGCCAAAGATGGAACACATATTACAGAGGGTAACAAGTTCTTCCATGATTTCCATGATTGATGGATTTTTTGGATACAATCATATCTCTGTCCTGCCTGAAGATAGAGAAAATACAACCTTCACTACTCCTTGGGGCACATTCATGTATGCCAAAATGCCCTTTGGATTAATGAACGCAGGAGAAACCTTTCAGCAAGCCATGGACATAGCTTTCATAGGGGAAAGGGATAAATTTGTAGTCATATATCTGGATGACATTACAGTGTTTGCCAAATCTGATAAAGAATATTGTCGGCATCTAAGAAGGTTCTTCCTGAAATGCATAAAATTTGGTCTCTCCGTAAATCCTAAGTCCTTATTTTCCATGCAGGAGGGAAAATTGTTGGGACACATAGTATCAGCTAAAGGGGTGAATATTGATTCAAGAAGGGTGGAAGCTATTCAAACCTTGTCACTTCCTAGATCCAATAAGGAATTCCAGTCTTTCCTGGGAAAAATCAATTTTCTGAGAAGGTTTGTTTCAAATTTTGTTGAATTGGTGAAGCATATCACATCCATGCTCAGGAAGGGGAATGAAGTAAAATGGAATGCTGAGTCTAGAGAATCCTTCGATAAAATCAAGAACATGTTGACTAAGGCACCTGTTCTTATCAGTCTTGTTTATTCCAAGCATTTTTTTATTTTTTCCTTTGCTTCATTTGATACAGTGGAAGTTGTTTTGTTGCAGAAGAACGTTGAAGGGATAGAGCATCCAATTTATTTTTTTAGTAGAGCATTGAGAGACACAAAGGTTATATATGAAATCATGGAGAAATAGGACTATGCCTTGGTGAAATATATCAAGGCTTTCAGATTCTATGTCCTACATTCAAGTATCATTGCATATGTTCCTTTCGATTTTGTTAAGGACATTCTCATCTATCTTGACATAGACGAGAGAAGGAGCAAGTGGATCGCCCAAACCCTTGAATTTTATCTGGAAATAAAACCCACCAAACTAGTCAAAGTTCAAGGTTTAGCCAAGCTATTGGCTGAATCTAATTGTAAATATTTGGGGGTTAATTCCATCAACACTTGCTCAAAAAATCAGCAGACAGATTCTTCTGATAAATATCCATAGGATAGCCCTCTATTAGCAGAATGTACCTAGTACAAAGAAGTTATATTTTTTCTGCAAGAATCAAGGCCTCCATATGGAATGGGCAAGGCAAGAGATTTAAAACTCAAAGAAATCAAATATTTCCTTATTGATCAGGTTTTGTATTGGAAGGACCCTCTATAAGTGCTCCTTATATGTTTAAACCCACAAGAGGCCCAAAATATTATGTTTTATTTTCATGACAACCTGTGTGGGGGAAATCATTTTTGGAGAACCATGGCCTATAAAATTATCAGTGTTGGGTACGTCTGGCCTACTTCATTCACCGACGTATGTGAAAAAGTCATAGATTGCATCAAATGTAATAAATTCTCTGGTAAGGAGAAGCTCAAGTCTCTGCCACTGAAGCTTGTATTAGCTCCAGGACCCTTTCAGCAATGGGTTATGGACTTCATTGGGGAAATTCATCATGCTTCAACTGGTCATCACGGATGGATATTAACTGCAACAGACTATTTCACCAAGTGGATAGAAGTTATTCCCACAAGGAGTGCTTCTCACAAAGTGATCATTGGTTTTATTGAAGATATTATGGAAAGGTTTGGTTGTCCGAATAGAATCATCACTGATAACGCTGCATCCTTCAAGTCTGAGCCATTGATCAAATTCTGTGAGCAGATTGGGATTTAATTAATCCACTCTACCCCCTACTACCCTCAAGGCAATGGATTAGCAGAGTCCTCTAACAAAAGCCTAATAAAGATCATCAAAATACTGCTAGATGACAACAAGAAAGCATGGGGTTCAAATCTCAAATTTTCTTTGTGGGCCAATCGAGTGAAAAAAAAACGGTCCCTGGGTATCTCTCCTTTCCAACTTGTATATGGGAATGAATCAATTTTTCCTTCCCAACTCGCCCTGCACGTGGATAAATTCTTTTAGGAATACCAAGGAGAACCTGATGATATGATCAGAAGAATTCATCAACTGGTAGAAGTCTAGAAGACTAGAGAGTAGGCGATGGGCAAAGCACCTGACCTTCAGCAGAACATCAAGCAAGCTTTTGACAGGATAGAGGCAAACATGGAAAATTTGAATCCCTTTGGATCGGTTCCATCAATATTTCTAAAGCATTTCCAAACAAAAGTTATAGGTTGCAGAATTTGGAGGGTGATGAAGTTTTTGGTGGCCCTGTAAATGGGAATTTTATGAAGAAGTTCTTTATTTGAGCCATAAGTGGCTCCTGTGTCTTTGTAAATATTGTTTTTCTTTTTCCTTTCTATTTTTATGGGCAACTCCACAACCTAATAGAAGGCGAATAGAGATGCAAAGGAGATCTTAGATCCTAGTAGGGAGGACTCTATTCCCCATGGAGCCTAATGTTATCACATGCTTCTATAGGGGGGATTTTTTTCCATTGGTTTTGGCCTCTAGGTGACAAAAGGAAAAGAAAGGGGATAAAAAACCACTAAATGGTGGTTATCCTAAGTTCATCGAGGTCGATGTGACCATTTGACGCACTGTTCTAAGATGCATGTAGATCTGGGCAGCTGAGATCTGAGTGCTCCAAATCAATGGTCGTTGATCATATCAGGGCCCCAACATGCGCAAACGATAAAAATTGTAGGGCGAGACAGGTTTGAAACCATGGTTTTGTGGAGACACTACGCATCAGTCAGAGACACACATCGGGCCCAAAAGCAATGAAGAATCAAACCACTTTTCCCAGCCCCAATATATGCATGTGTGTATAAGGCCCTATCCTGGGTTGACAAGTGGCCGCTCTGTCCCGCCGACAACTGTCCCCTACTCCACCTTTCTCCTCCATCCTTCACATCCCCCACTCCCTTATAACTTTAGCTCCCTCACACCTGTCCTCCACTCACTATCCCACCTATCTCATCTCCCCTTCTCATCTCTCGCCACCTGTGCCAACTCGCTCCACATCACCTCCATCCCAGTACACCTCAGCTCCCACTTGTGTGGCTCCCACGCTATCCTTAGTTTCCTCTTCCCATCCACGCTTCCCACCTGTCCATATCCACCTCCGTTATTCCATGTCGAGTGCACCAATCACATCGTCGGTTTCCAGATCCACTGACAAGCCTCGCGCGAATTCGACTTAGATCTAGATGGCAGAATGTAGAGGACGCCAAATTCCATAGGTGGGGTATCAATGTGCACCTTCTCTATCCCAATGAAGAATTTATTGAAGTTAGTCGGTGGTGGTTGAACATCATTTCCACCATAAATGGAAATCCTGAGAAAGGACTATCAGCAAGTCGGCTCATCTGCAGAACCTTCTTGAAGTACGATTTCGTCTAACAAGTTATCGCTTCTGACAGGAGACTACATGCACAGTCTGCCAGGAAGCATGAAGATGTAATTCCTTCAATGCAGAGACTCGATCACGCTTCCATATTTTGGCTCTGAATATATAGGAGTCTTCCTCATATTTTCTTAGGGTCGATGGTTGAGCTAAGTTCCCGATTTGTAAAATTTTAATGAAGCCTGTGATTCTTTGGTTATGTATCTATATCTGAGATTTCTTGTTTAATGAAAGTCAATTTCTTTCCATATTTTTGTAACAGCTATGTTAATACACTCGAGCATGGATGATCCAGTCGAGGGTAGTTATGCTTTTTTGATGTAGGTTTGATCACAGTGGCATCACGACCAGTTTTGATCAGTTTCTTGTGGTTGTTTTTCCCCCAACATTGAATGACTTGGGCATGGATGATCCAGTCGGGTTGTTATTATTGAATTGTTATTTATGTTTGATTTCAATTCAGTAATAAATTCATTCAATTCCTTGAAACCTTGAACCAAGAGAATCTTGTCTTCAAAGTTTTTCCTCTTTAAGCTACTAGAAGACCATGTATCCATAGAAGAATTCTTCATTCTTCTCAAGTTATTCCCCCTACTCACCCTAATTACAAGTTACTGATTGAAGTTAGATTGAGACCTCACTTGCATGTGCATTCCAACCTATTTTTATGAGTTAAAGCGATATAATATTGAGACTTCATCCATTAGACCACCCTTTGAAAATATTCATTGTGACTTACAGAATTATGGGCATTGATCTTACCTCTACAACAATCAAGAGGTAACTTCCAGTGATAACAAGTTGAATAGGATGCAAGAAAAAAAGGTCAAGAGGTGCATCACCCCCAAAAATAGGAGTGGTGTCAACTGAATATTGCATCAACAAGACCGTTGGTTGAACAATATGTGAGACAACAAGGTCAAGAAACACATCACCCCCCAAAATAAGAGTGGTTTCAGCTGAATATTGCATCGGCATGACCGTTGTATCAACCAAAGAAGGTTGGGAAACCAAAGAAGATTCAGAACTCGGAGATCCCCTAGGAAAGGAACATGCTTCTTGTACCACAACAGTAGCAAGGAAAAAATGAGTAAGGTGATATCCTTTGCAAAGCATACAAAGGAACTTGGGCTTACGTCTTACACATCTAGGATTCTTAATCGTATGAATTCCCCCAGCATGAATTATAGTGGTTGATGACATGCTCCTAGAATGACTTGTAGAGGCTAGTAGAAAATATCCAACACGACTTGCATAGGTTGGTGATGAATTCCCAACATGAATATCATAGGTTGGTGAAAAACCTTCAATATGACTAGCGGAGGTTGATGATGAATCCCCAACATTACTAGCAAAGGTTGGTGATGAATCCCCAACATGACTATAAGACATTGGTGATATGTGTAAAGTGTGACTAGATTTGTGCTCCTAACATGAATTGCAGTGGCTAGTTGTTGGTCTTCAACATGACTTGCATAGGTTGTTGACCAATCTCCAACATGACTAGCAGAGTTTGGTGATATAATGCTAGTATGAGTTGCAGTGACTATACTAGCGATGGTTGCTTGCGGAATTTGAGACCAAGGTTTTGGGAAAGATTGGTTTTGAGAAATTTCAAGACAAAAAGGGTTCTAGTATACACCATGGCCCTGTCCGGCATGATAGTATCCTCCTCCATATTGATTCATAAAGGGTTGTAAGGGCATCATCACCGAGGAATCTGCTTGCGAAGAGAAAGTGACATGAAAAGGGTTACTCATGTGAGGATATATGTTGCCCCCAGACAAAGGAACTTTGTGAATGGGGTTTCCCATACTATAAAATTGACTCCACCTGGATGAAACACTAGAGGACAGATGGAGGTATGTGATGGGAAAATCATTCGTAGGAAATGACATAGAGGAAGAAGGATATTAATTCCATTAAGGAGGGAGCACGACTATCAATTTACCAGCTTCCCTATAACTCCATTGATAGCCTTAATGGATCTTAATTCAGGTTGCTTTCATGATTTCATGTAAATTTGAAGGGAAAACTATATCAACCTCAATTTCACGCTCTAGTCTCAAATTTGAACCAAATTTGGTGGTTCATGATCTTGCATAAATTGTAGTTTGTGATTTGACACTTGTCTATAAAATTGTATTGGAATTTTGAGACATAAACCTACCTGGTGTGAATAAAGGATAAAATTGCATTGTAAAACCAAAGTGCAAAATTATTTAAGTTTGTTATATTAAACTACATGCCCAAAGTTGGATAAAGATCAATAATTTAGGATTTAATTTGTAAATTTATCATTCTAATATGTATAACCTATTTGTACAATTGGTAGTGCATTTACACTAAAAAAGGGATGATTTTTATGCACAAATATCCATGACATTTTGATGAATTAGAGGATGGTGGGTTAGGATATAAACCAAAGTCAGTTTTGTATTAAGATTCATAAAAGACTATTTTGTGCAAAAATTGGCAAGAGATGCATAGTAAAACCCTAGAAATACAAAAGTTGTTTGTCAAAAGTAACCCAATGTTTTATTATACCTTAGATTTGAGTTGTGCAAGTTGTTGGGGATGTGGTTTATCATAATAGAGCTACTCATGTTGTTTATTTTGCAATTGCAAGTTCAAAAATGGTGGTTGTGTGGCCTCCCATTTTTCCACATTTTGATGCCTCTTTTCTTTGTTATTAACCCACATCTATACTTGGACCTAACCTTGACATCATCGATTTTCATACCTTCAAGATTAAAAACCTCCCAACAAGTATTTTGAGGTGATAGTTGTTTATTTCATTATATTTCCTAAGTTATTAATGAATTAGTACGAGCTTTAAAAAAAAATTACTAATGAAGAATGTTATCTTTGTTCTTGTACCTACAACCATTTCGGTACCCAGGTTTGTAGGTCAACATATGCGGGCTCACCCAAACCAAGAATGATCACATGGGTTTTTTAAGGTTAGCTTCTAGAATGGTTTGTGACCTTTGGTTCATGCCTAGGTCACACATGCCACTCTCCATCCATGATTAAGGGTTTTCAGTTAAAAAGCATATTGAACTAGCAACATTCAACTTTGGGGAAGATTTATGGGAAAACAAAGAAGAATATGAGAAATATAGAACATGATTTTTATGTAGAATGGTCTCAATTAAGTCACAAGCGGACAAATTCCTACAATCTGGCACGGTTAGGGAGATAAGGAAGTTTTCCCAATATGGGTTTTCCCATATTTATGGTGTGGGTAGTTTTTCAAGATATTCAACAAACTGTAGTTAGATCTTTGGCTATGTTAGGATCCTCGAATAACATGTGACATCAAGACATGATTTGGTTCATTCTTGTAACTTCTAAGTATGTCTATGGTGGTCTCGAATTAGATTGTAATCGGATTGTAACTATTTTTAAACTATGGTCTACACAATCAAAGGATGGAAACCTTCCTATATAAAAATTGAGAATATAATGTATTGGATGGAACTGATGGTTATGTTTAATTGAAGATGCTAAAGATCACCACGATTTGTTGTTCACCTTTATTGCACAACGAATCTCTAGATTAATGTGTGAACTATGATTTCCTACTTTGTTCTAATACAAGGATTCATTGTGTAATATTGTGGTGTTATCTTGATCTAATAATGTAAGTTTTAAAGGCTTGATGCTAGTTGGAAAGGGCACACCAACCTAGGATGTAAATCTTGTCTTGTATTATTGCTAGAATAATTGAATTCTATAGCAACAGTTAATTTCATTAACAATTTTATATGTCATGCTTGATTTCTTATGTTTCATCAATGATTTCATAATTGTATTGAGTATTTAACCTGTGAACGATTCATTGAATTGCTTGTATGCCTTATGTTACAATTCATGTGATTGGAATTGGTATCTTAGTCCATTTCCAAAGATAACCAATAATGATATTTGGACCTTCTAAGGGATAATAACTTGAGGTTTTATGGTTTTTTGTCTTGTTAAAGATGTAGTTCGTTATCTAATTCATGCAATCTACAAAGTTCTTCTATTAAAATCACAATTGCACAATTTTGTATAGAATCGATTTAATCACTTATAGAAAGACAAGAAAACCTTGAGGTGAAAGAAACGTTCTAAGCCTTCTTGTGAGAATTTATCTTAGAGAGATGGTAATTTTTATTTTTGAATTTTTTATTGTTGTTACAAATAATTAGTTAATGCAAGGAAGTGCAATGAATGACATTTGAGTCACATCTTTGCATAGACCATTTTTTTGGACATAAAGAGTGCAGTGCCACCAGATATTTGTTGCACTGAATGTGTTAACTGAGAATTCAAGGGTTAGATTCAATTTTCATAAGTTTTATCTTTGAATTTATAAATCCAACTTTAGATCAATATTCATGAATAGTAACTTGATATTTCTTGAAAATTGATTGATTAGAAGGAAATGTTCTAGGTAAAACTTATGGTCATATTTTAGTACTTTGTTTTCCGTTTTCTGGAAAGTATCTAGGATTCTCATTTGATTCAAATCTAACCTTACATATGGTAGCATGAAAACTTGAGTTAATAAGTGAAGGATTGCACCCTGAACTCTAGAAGGGGATCTGAACAAGGGAATTAGTCACCGACCTCTGCTCCTAGTTGTTTACCATCACTTTGATTTATTTTTGTGTGTGAACAATTTAAACATCCATTGACTGAGAACTAGGATGAGAATAGATCAAGGACATGTTCATACATAGGTCAATGATCTGGGAATGACATGCATATCTATTGAATTATGTTCATACTCGATATCATTCCTATGGACAAAGTGAAGTTGTTCAAAAGGGTTTTCTTTCTAGTTTCGTGGTGTTTTCATGAATGATTAGATTGCAGTGTGGTTTACTTGTCCTCTTAGAAGATAGAATATGTTATACTTTCATATTTTACCTACACATACTGTGTGTACAAATCATATGTTTATGAACCATATTGACAAGTAAAAGGGGTTTATTAACAACAATTACTTGACTCGACATTTTTGGCACCTTTGTCGGGGAGTTGTTAAAAGGTAAATCGTAGAAGGATAGTTTTTTTATCTAGTTCTTTCTCTCTTTTTTTCTCACTACATTGCAGATTTGGCAGAGGACAAGATGGTAAGAGAAAAAGGATCCCTTTCTTATGAATTTATGCAAGGGTTCTATCCCACCACATTCACTTTGTTGAGTCTATCCAAACCCTTCTTTGTCATGTAGTTGACTAATGGTTACACCTAAATATTTTATATTGCTTCAAATTTCTTTGACTGGTTTGTTTTCATTAATGTTAATTTCATTTCGTTTCCTTACTTTAAGGTGCTATAAGATCCCTCATACTACTAATCCATTTATTGTTGGCATGTTTACAGGCAGATTGTGCTTTTCATTGATGGCAAGATCAAAGTGTGCAGCGATGGAAAAGCAAGAACAACATAAGCACAAGAGGATTAGCGCAGAGTCGCACACAGTGCATAGGTGTGCGTCAGGGACGAGGTTAGCTCATTGTCAAAGCTCAAGAGAGATATCATACTCATGATCTTAGACAAATCAAAGGTCGAGGCCTTTGACACTTAGAAATTATTCCAAGTCAGGAGGATGTGTAAGCTCGGGAGGAGAAGTGACAGTGATCATTGGATCCCATTGAGAATTCCCGATGACTGTCATATCTGAATTCAGATAGGTTGAGCGCATAGATGGAGGATAGATCTCGGGCGTTAGATACGAGCACGAGGTCTGATCGTCATTGGATCCAGGAGAACCTACACATTCTTTAAAGTGCAAGGTGAAGTGGGCTTACAAAATCCTGAAAGAAGGAGGACCGTCCATCTTCGAGTAGGACACATGGTCATAG